>JBBPCX010124415.1:0-19574 GCA_037974365.1 Hydrocynus forskahlii
AACATTTTCTGTCTCGGGCGTGGTTCCGGGGGGCGGGGGCGGGGGCGGGGGTGGGGGGTTGAAAAGCGCAGAAGTTCAAATTAAGTACGCATTTGCGCCGTGAACACTGAAAACTGCCGCGCATTTGCGCACCACTTACGGCTCTCAACCCCTGGTTATGGACTGTGTGTTGACTGTGGCTACACGAATATGGCGCCCACCATGCTTCCTAGACGAAAACTGAAAGGCATAACAAATACCACCAGTAATAAAACAGTCTGAGAAGGTGAGAAGGTATCAGACAGTACTTGTGTGCACGCCTGAGGCCGGGTTCGGTTCGGACGGTTCTGGGGGTCCCGGCCACTCCGTGTGTTCGTATCTGCACTCCGGACAGAAATACGGCCCCGAAGTGGAGCCGCTCCACAGCTCCCCGATACAGCCCTGGCAGAACCTGTGCCGGCACCCCAGTGTGATCTGGTTCCGACACTCACGATGACATAAAGGACAGATCCCTGGAGATCCAGTCGGTTTATCGAGAGAGGACCCCATCTGATTCCCCATCTGTTCAGCAACGGGGGTTACAGAGAAACGAAACCTGCAGAACACAGTGGGCGGGGAGAGGTTCCTCTTAAAGAGAAAGAGACCAGATCTGTAGAGGTTCCTCTTAAAGACACAGAGCCCAGATCTGCAGAGGTTCCTCTTGAAGAGACAGAGAACACAATTACAGAGGTTCCTCTTGAGGAGACAGCCCAGATCTGCCGAGGTTCTTCTTAAAGAGAGAGAGACCAGATCTGCAGAGGTTCTTCTTAAAGAGACAGAGACCAGAATTGCAGAGGTTCCTCTTGAAGATAGAGCCCAGATCTGCAGAGGTTCCTCTTGAAGAGAGAGCCCAGATCTGCGGAGGTTCCTCTTGAAGAGAGAGCCCAGATCTGCGGAGGTTCCTCTTGAAGAGAGAGAGCCCAGATCTGAAGAGGCTATTGTTCCACAGACCACTGTAATCTCAGATCAGTTCCTCATTACATATGAGCTTCACCTTAGCCTTAATATAAGTACATCCCCTCGCTTTCATATTAGTCATGCAATTATATACACCACAGCTCAGTTTTGTTGAAAACCTCTGAGATTTTATAACCCCAGTCAGCTCTCCATCTGGTCCAGCAGACTTAGATAACCTGCCTGAATGCTTAGAGAACTTTCTTCAGTCCACTCTAGATAACATCACAGCTTCAAGACATAAAAGAACTGGACAGGAAAAAGCTCGCTCCTTGTTGTAACAATCAAACACATGCCAAAAAGATTTTAAAATTAGATTGTGGAAGGAGAACCTTAGAGACGACAGCAGAGTATTTACTGCGGCACACTCAGCCTCTCTATCGTCTCTCATCGAATCTAATAAAAATAATACTAGATTTCTGTTCATTAAAATTTGTAAACCAACTAGGAACCAGGGAGTTCATAGTTAGTTTACAGATACCTGCAATCTATAGTGGTGATGATTTTATGGACTTTTTTAACAATAAAATTAAAGCCATAAGACAAGAATTTGAACTGAGAAGTTTTTCCTGCACCCCTTCTGCTGCCTGATACAGCCTACGCAGGTACTGATCAAAATTTTGTGGCAGCAGAGAGGTTAGTATCCTTTAGTCCAGTTCAACAGGTAGAACAGTAATCCTCATCAAAATCCACCTGCACACTCAATCCAGATCCCACAAGCCTACCTGAAGAAGTCTTACCAGTAATAATGGCATCACTTCTTGAAATAATAAATCCTCTCTTAGTATTGATTAACTACATTAAAGAAACCAAATATTGATTCATATGAGCTATGAAATTATCATCTTATTTCTAATGCCATTTCTTTTTATGATTTTAAAGTCTTGGCCCTACAGTTCATATAGATGAAAAATTAGAGGGGCCACTCCCTAACCACCAGGCCACCAGCTGCCACACCAGGCCACATTCTGCTCTTGGGAATGATCAGCCAAAAACATGGGATTAGCTTCCACGACTACACAGATGACACACAGCTTTATATTTCTGACAACCCAGATTATAAACACTGAATAAAAAGACTGAGGAAATGCGAAAAGACAAACGTTTGGAAGTTGCATGCAGAAATGACAGAGGTCCTTCTTCTAGGTCCAAAAGCTGCCAGGAACAAACTATTAGGTTTACTGCTAGATCTTCCTGGTTCCTCTGCTCCTCTTCTGAGAACTGTAAAAAAACTCAGTGTCACTGTAAAAACTGATCTATCCTTCGACGCACATATGGGTACTATCACTAAAATAGCTTTTCTTCATCTTCAAAATCCTGACGAGCTAAGAAACACACTATCCTTACATGATATTAGTAGATAATAGTGAAAAATCCGTTCACATCTTTATTCCTGTAACGTCCTTCTGTCAGGCTGCTCCAACAAGAACTCAAGCTTCAGCTAGTCCAGAATGTAGCAGGTACAGTCCTCACTCGAACCGGGAAATTCAAGCACATTAGCCCAATATTATCAAGACTTCAGGCTTCCAATCAAATTTAGTATGGATTATAATTGATATTTGAATGGTCTTGCATCCAAATATCAATGTGAACCCATGTCTTGCTATGAACTTCCACACTCACTCAAATCTCAAGCTGCTGACTGTTTACTCCTCCCCAGAATTGAGAAAGCTACAGAAGGCACAGTCTCAGTTTTTAAGTCCAAACTGAAAACTTACTTGTTTCGTCAGGCTTTCCATAATTACCTTTTCCTGTTAGATGAAGGGTGTAGAGCTGGGAGGTTATGGGGACAGAGAATTCTAGTAAACTGGGATGCTGGTGCTGTCGCCCCACCACCCCTCACGGTCACTCAGGTTGTTGATAGTGGAGTCGGGCTTTTGCACCATTTTAAAGTGTAAAGTGACCTTTTTTGTCATACGTGAACACACCACGGCACACAGTGTGAACCACTACGCCACCAGCTGGGGAGCTCTTGTGTCTGTGATACCCATCACCTCTTGCCTTTCTTGCTAGGCTGCTATAGCCAGAACTAACTTTGTTCTCTGTGTATCTTCCACCCTTTCCTTTGGCCTGTCTTCTGCGAGGGAAGGTTCTGTCCATCTGTCTAGCCTGGTTGACCTGTGGTTGGCCTATTTCACCTATAGCAGTTTAGCTCCACCCAATAATGCGAATGTTTATAAGGAGTCTTCGCGGCACGCAATCAGAGCAGAGGTCATTTATATTTCAGTCTTACGGCATAATAACAAAACAACCTGTTTAATTCTAAGGGGATAAAGAGAGATGCAGAATGACTATTTTGGGCGCATGACACCACACAAATGAGATTTATATGTATTCTGTCACCCAAGCGCGTGTCGCTACACAAACTGACAGAAAAACACAACTCTGCAGATATTTTTTGTTTTCTTCTCTTGTTTATTCATTTTGTCAAGAAGGGATGCCTTTCCAAGGATCAACAAGAAATGGAGGCAGAGATTATGAAAAAAGAACGTCACCAAATAAGACATCTCCATTTCACTTTCTGCATAAAACCTCCACACCGTCACGTGACTTTAACAGCCAATAGTAAAAAGTAAAGCAGTTAACCATGCTACAATAATAATAATACACCACTAGATGGTGCTAAAACAACTAAAATGTGAAGAAGACGTAATGCAAAATCATTAACACGCAAATCAACGAACTAAGTTCAGTTAACTGTGCAAATATTACGAAAATGTCAATAAGCAAACCACACATTAATACTGGATTAATGATTTTAAAGAAAAAGATTTTTAAGATTTTAAAGAAAGTCGTGGCCCAACAGTTGTGTTCGCTACTGCATAAGAACCGCATATGTGAAAAACTCCAATCTGGGTTCTGGCCTCATCGCAGCACTGAAACAGCCCTAGTAAAAATAGTAAACGATCTTTTAATGTCCGCTGACAAAGGATGTACTTCCTTGCTAGTTTTGCTTGACCTTAGTACAGCATTTGACAGCATCACTATCAGTTCTATATAACAGATTAGAAAACTTGGTGGGAATCAGGAACAGCCTTATCCTGGTTTAGATCATACCTGACTGACCGCTATCAGTATGTAAGAGTTCATGAGGAATCATCAGCGCACACCAAAGTAAAATATAGTGTCCCACAAGGTTCTGTTTTAGGACCTCCATTTACACTGTACATGCTGCTATTAGGTATGATTATTCGAAAACATCGGATTAATTTACACTGCTTTGCAGATGACACACAACTTTATATCTCTGCAAACCCAGATAATAAACATCCGTTAAATAAGACTGAGGATTACATAAAGGATTTAAAAGACTGGATGTCACATAACTTTCTCTTGCTTCATTCGATGAACATATAAGTACTGTTACTAAAATCACAAAATATTGCTGGGTTAAGAAATGCACTATCCCTCCATGATGCAGAAAAAATTGTCCATGCCTTTATGACCTCCTGATTCGATTACTGAAACAAGTTTCTGTCATGCTGCTCTAGCTAAAACCTGCGGTAGCTCAGTGGGTAGGATGCTTGCCTCTAGAGTAAGAGGTCCTGGGTTCGAATTCTACCTTTAGCACACCACCACTGGGTTTCTGAGCAAGACCCTTAACCCCAGGGAGACTGTTACCTGTAGTTACGGAATGGAAGTCGCTTTGGATAAAAGCATCTGCTAAATACCGTAAAGGTAAATAAGCTTCAGCTAGTCTAAAATGTGGCAGCTAGCGTCCTCACTAGAACCAGGGAATTTGACTGATTGCTGTCAGGGCCCCAGGTCACCACCTCATCCCAGATCAAGCCACTCTTCCAACAAAAACTACCTCTACTCCCTCATACTGTACCAACTCCATTAGCCATAGATGGCCAATCTGTTCTGCAGTGATTAAGTCTGTACATCAAGGCCTTCTATTGTTGGTTAGCCAACAGAGACGCCCCTCTCTCTCCAGGTTGAGCAGAGGAGGATGGGTTCCCCTTCTGAGCCTCAGTTCCTCCAGAAGTTGGTTTTAGGGAGTGTTCCTCACCTCTGTTGTCCTTGGTTTTTTCACTAGGGGCTTGGACATAGATTCTGTAAAGCTGCTTTGTCACAACATTGGTTGTAAAAAAAAATGAAATTGAAATGGAATTGCTAGGGGTAGCTCTGCTGTGTAGAATAAATATCCATTGGAGAATGGGTTTCTACAACCCATTTTTTACCTTTATTATAATTCCCATGGTGGCACAGTGGGTAGCACTGCTGCCTCACACCTCCAAGGTTGGAGGTTGGAATCTGGGTCTTGGCCTTGTGTGCGTGTGGAGTTTGCATGTTCTACTCGTGATGGTGTGGGTTTCCTTTGGGCTCTCCCACAGTTCAAAGGCATGAGTGTCAGGTGAATTGGAGATTCTGAATTGACCGTCTGTGTGCCCAGCGGTGGATTGGCACCCTGCCCAGGGTGAGTCCCTGCCTGGTGCCCGTAGACCTCAGCATATGCTCTGGATGCGTGGGACCCAGGTAAGGATTAAGCTGTTACGGTGAATGAATGAATGAATTTTGTTACAATATGTTCACCCTTTGTTTTTTCCCAGTGGACTATTCTTCAGTCCATTAGGTCTATGTGATTGTTTGTGGTAACATAGTGCTTCTTGTGTTCCCATAACATATTTACAAAAACAAGCAATTACAATAATTTCAAACTAAAATTACAATAATGTTAACAAAAATTCCAAGAACTACAATGATATAAATGATATATTGTGTTAAAGTTTTATGTGAGATATGTACCGACATGTGTTCCAAATATTGTTTTTTGATGGTTTATCCTTGCTCCTCTTGAGCATTGAGAATGAATGAATAATTTTGTAACAAGCAGTCTTTGAAAGCTGTGAAGGTGCTCAGACAAATGACTGGTACAAGCATTAAACAAATCATGGGTTTACAATGTAACAGCATATTGGATCCTTGGAACCTTGGAACTTGTTAATCTAAAATGTAGTCCTTATTTAAAAGGTCTATAATAACAATATTGTGCGTGTCAAATATTGTGGAATACCTCGTTATATTAAACTGGCAAATGTCTAGCCATAAGCAGGTTCTCTGTCACTGGTGTACATGCTGTATTCTGGCCAGTACTGGCCAATAACTGCCTAATATTAATGTAAGCTCTTTGGCAGATAACAGTTTGGCACATGAAAATGTTGATACTTAGCATTTTCTTTAAGAAGGAAATGAAATATACATTTTTAAAAAATGAAACTAAAGATGAAAGGGTGAAAAGATCGACTGTAGGAAAGCAGATGTCACATTTTTTTTGATGTCCACGTTTTTACTGGTCTCTGAATTTTCTTCATCGTAAAAATGTAATATATCACAGGGGTATACACACAGTAGTGCAATAAACATAATATCTAAGGGAATAAATGAATAACATGTAAAAAAAACATGAATAATAAATTATGAATATTAATCATAATTGTCAAATGAACTTTATTTGCACAGTCCCACTTGCAATGATGTGGGGGTCAATTTGGATATTTCACAAAATAAGACAGAGTTAGAGAATAGGATTCACAGTGTCACTGAAAGTTACCATAAATCCTGCAAAGAAAGGAGCTTCTAGAGTTAAAAACTAAGGACCACGGAGAAACAACCATTTTTGACTATCTGCACATATTGTCAGCTTCCTTACAGTCCTTTTATTATGAAAGGGCCCAAGTGTGATGTAGTATGTAAACACTGTTAACATTTCAAAACTGAGGTTGTAAAGTTCATTCGGGAAGTTAAAAAGCGTTCTAAGGACTGGGCTTCAGACTGGGCTGCATACATCAGTCTTAAACATGCAGAATTCTAATTAATTCTAATGCATGAAAAGAGAAGGGAAAGTGTTAATGGACAAAAGAATCATAAATGCTTGTTACATAAAACTACACAAACGTCGTAAAAGGACCTCAGGGGAAAAAATACAAGAAAAATGTCCAGTATAATCAGCGTGTTGCAGTTTAAATTCTTATCCATTTATAAAGAATGTACTGTCTGGGTCTATGGGCAGAAAAACTGAAAATGATCAAATAAGTTTTATTTGCCTCACTGGATTGGAGGTTTACAAAGGATGTCTGCATGCAATCATTTATCAGAATGACTGCACTGGAGTGATGCCTTCTTTTGTTCACATTGTGACTGTAGACAAACATACATACACACAGGGCACACAAAAAATGTCTAATTTGACTGGTTGTGTAAATGAGGTGTAACACATGGGCTTCAGTATTGGAAGTGACCAAAGTAGAAGCTGAGTATTTCCTCTCCCATCACTGTTTGGAATCATTTGATGCTGCATGCTGCTGGCTCAGTAGGCTGGGGCGGCATTACGGACTGCACAGCACAGTACCATGGTGAAGATCATTTCAAAGACCTACAAGCAAAGGGGACAGTTAAGGACTGAAGAAAGCAAAGACAGCACTTCACCTTTAGCCAAGGTGCCCTTCCAACAGAATATTTAAAACCTACTTTGGCAAAGGCCTACTTCATCTTCCTTCTTTAGCTTAGATCACACTCTACACCATACCAGTAAAGCTCATGTTATTAAATAGTATGAAAATGCATACCATGATGACAGCAATGACAAGAGCAGCCAGACCAATAACATGGAGTTTCTCAGTGAACAAGTCCCTCAGCTTCATATGGCAACTCTGAGAGAGAGAGAGAGAGAGAGAGAGGGAGAGAGAGAGAGTGAGAGAGAAAGAGAGAGAGAGAGAGAGAGAGAGAGAGAGAGAGCATAAATAACTAGTACCAATTACAAGCTATGGAACATGTAACCATATGTGAATGAAAGAAAGTAGAAAATGTGTTTAATGAGGCTTGTCATGGGTCTTACCAAAGCAGCACAATGTTCTTTGAAGTGGAGTTTATTAGTGTGATTGCGTCACCAATCATTCTTACATTTTATTCTTCTTATTTATTACTCTTCTCATTAAAGTTTGTTGCTTCTTCTCCTCCAAAGCTGATTAAGGTATTGGCACAATTCCAACTCTGATACATGTGTTAAAACCCCTTTCCCTGATCAACAGTGCGCATGTGTACAGCTTTTCTGTCAGATGATTGGGGGTGAGTATTAATCATTTAAAGTTTGGAATTTTGTGGGCAAATCACGTTGGGAATAAATACAGAGTGAGAGTGGAGGGGCGAGTCACCTTGAAAATGAATACAAAAGAGAGAGAGGAACATTCAAACATTGCGTCATCTCTCTCTTCCAGGTAAGGAAGCAAAATAAGGCTCCAACATTGGCTTTGTGTGAAAAATGTTTCAATGATGTTGTGGTTCATGAAAAAATAATCAGCCTGTGGATGCTCTTAGCCAGCAAACTACTAGCCAGCTTAGTTAGCCGACTTCAGAACAAAACTTCTGTGGGTGATTGTGTTCACATTTAGCCGTAGTTAGACTAAAGTGTGTTAGTTTGAGCATTTAGGTGAGCTAGCAGAATTTTGTCTCTGTTTTTATCTCGATTCCCACCCGTTTTCAGAATATGAGCTGGCATTTAGCCTTTAGGAAGTTGCAGTGCATGTATTTAATGAATGAAAAATGTGTGGTGAGCTAGGCCCTGCCCATTGGCTGTAACATGCTTGTCTGAGGAGGCAGTCAGTAAGCAGTACCTAGTTTAAACCTCGTTGTGGTCAGAATTTTTTTTTTCTTCCACAGATTATTTTTGGCCACAAAACCAAGGTGTCTATGCAGAACTGTGGATACACATCACTTCTTGGACAGTGTCCAAAAATTGCTCAGTTGGTCATTGGTCAAATGTGGAGAGAGAGAGAGACATGGAGAGAGAGATTGAATGAATGGTGAGCCAGTGGTTAGAGCACTGGGTCCTCAGTTCAATTCCCACCAATGTTCAAGTTTAGACATGTTCTTTCTTCTGAAGTTTGGATACATGCTATAGTGTCATTAAGGTTTGCTTTCGGCAAACCTTACTTTTACTTCCTATTGCCCATATAAATTGCGTTTTTTCATGTAGCTTTTACATAGTGACCAATGTAATGTTGATATTATCAGAAATTGACACATGTAACATTCAGAAAACAAAACCATTCTGAACAGTCTGCCTATAATCATAATACTTATTTTAAATATTTTTGGTTAAAAAAGCAATTTTCAATATTTTTGGTTAAAAATGCATATATTGTATCTTGAATATCACTCTAAAGTGGAGTAGGGCAGATGTTGCTTTTTCCACAAAATATCATGTTAGTCACCGACAACATACCTGGGACATAAGAGGGTCCAAGGGTCTTTTATTACAGACAGAAGCCTGAACAGCAGTGAACAACTCATTGTCATCTCCTTTTCCACAACACTCGAGCTGAAAGATAATCACAAGATACCATTAACACTGCTCTGAGTCACATGAAGTGGCATCGCATCTTTTCACAACGTCCAAAATCATGATGTCTTCGGCTGCTGGTCCACTGCCACTTGTAGAGATACAGTCGGCACAGAATGTTAAGAAATCATTATTTTATGCAACTCCTCAGCATAAGCCCATTTTCACTTTGCTTATTAAATAATTTGTAATGAAACATCTACTTTAATGTACAGAAGGTGTTTTCAGTTTCTCTGTGTAACATAGCTAGATTTTTAAGAAAGTAAAGTAACCATTCTGTCATATGTGAACACACCACAGCGTTAACAGCACAAAAATTTTCCTCTGCATGTAACTAATTCACCAAGTGAAGCAGCGTGCAGCCAGGAACACTGCACCCGGGTAGCAGCGTGTGGGGACAGCACCTTGCTGAAGGGTACATCAGAGGTTCCGCTAGCAGTCTTGGGAATTGAACCCATGACTTTCTGATCGCAGGGTGAACACCCTAACCACTAGGCCACCAGCTGCCCCAAAGGGCCAACCCTGGTGGGACTCGAACCCACTACCTTTGAATTGCCTCTTTGCGACAGCTAGAAGTCCAATGCGCTATCCATTGCAACACAGAGCCTACCTTTTGTGGATCCATTCATAGTATATATCATAACTGGAACTTTAAATGTGTAGTTCTTCAAAGACTGTTGAAGATGTTGCTCAGATTCCAGAATTTGTGTTGCTTTGTTTTTGTAGCTCTCCCACATGTCGTGGAGCTGACATGGCAAGGCAGGATGTAAGTGTAAGTAATGAACTTTAATTGGGAAAATAAATCAAACCCAAAAACAAAGAAAGACACACTGTTACACAACAGCACACTCTTTTTTCTCTCAGGGGAAGTGCAACATGCCTACTAGGAGGATACAAAGAATTATGCCATATTTAAGATTAAATATTAACCCACTGTATTTTTTCCTCCCAAATAGCCACTGCCAAGTTCCACCGCTGGGTGTACCTGCTGAGCCAGGAGCCCCATATCCAGATGGACAGCCTCCTTCACGGGACAAGCCTGACTTTTCCACCCAGAGGCCTGAGTTGGTGCAGCCCTAGAAGCAGGTTGAAGATGGTGGGGTCCCTAATCAAGTTCCATGAGGTCTAAGAAGTGGAGGGTGCTGCCAAAGCCAGAATGGAAGGTGAGGTCCAAGCCCACATCTCGTCTGCTTTCTCCCAACAGGTGAAGTTTTACAATGGAGCAAAAGATGGATGAGAGGCTGAATGAGCCATTCCTATGCAGCTTCATACCTAACTTCTCCTCTGTAGCATCCCCCTCTCAGACTTCCCCAAATAGGGTGAGCCTGAAAAATCTGTTGAATCGAGGAAGCAGAGTTGGCTTTCCAGACATTAAAGATGGACCTTGTGTCCTTTTTAGTCCTGAGGACTTCCAACAGCCATTCATCATGCAAAAGGACACGTCTGAGACTGTCCTGGGGGCCGTTCTGTCACAGGTCTTCAACAGGGAGGAGCATCCGATCATTTATGTGACAGCGGGCCATCCGCACCAGGTCCTGAACATGATGCTGACGGGACAGGTCCCACCTGCTGCTGGAATGCACAACATCACTCTGTTGCAAAGGAGGGCCTGTATGACTTACTGTGTCATGGAAGACCAAGAGAACTTTGGAAGCAGCTTGTCTGGTGGATGAGTCTACTGGATCTACAGCTTTCATGTAGGCAGCATCATAAAAGTTGATGAGCTCAGTGGAGATCTGAATAAAGAAAGAGTGGTTAGGTTCATATAGTAAAATACAGAATATATGGCAATTATGTTTAACAGCAAGGAACAGAGAGTGACATAGGAGTGTAATGGGTTGTATACCGTGTCCCTATTGATGAAACCCCATATTCCTGCTGCCACTTCACAGGCAAACAAAATCACCAAGCATGTGAAAAACTGAAGAGGGAGAGATGAGTGTCACACAAACAAGAATTTGCCAATTGGTCACTTATTTCAGGAAGGGTCCATTCATTCAGTGTAGCAAGTAGAACAGTCATATTCAGAAATGTAGTTCATCTCGGTAGCATCACGTGTGTAAAAGTTGGTTAGCATCTGATGTATCTAGGTGCTTTGGGGTACCTAGCATGCTACCTAGCATTATGGTTGTTATTCATTTAACAACCATACCACTAATGCTAGGTGGCACCACAGATGTAGTTGTTAGCTTATAGATCAGTGGCTAACATTCAGGATTTTTTAACTGCTGAAGGAATTTCCAGTGATTGTGTGATGTATTTGTGTAATGATTGTTTTGGTTGTTTATTGGGTAGTGAGAACACGGATGGATAACATCATGGAAGCTAAAATGTGAAATAGGTCACACTCTGGCAATGAGGCTGAGGCACTTCAGAAGTATTGTTTTAAATGATAGTTTTAAGATAGAACACTCCGCTAGCTTTTCTTGTGTCAGTGGATTATTTTGCCAGCCTCACACTGGACTTATTCCAGTGTGTTATTACTCTTTACTCATCTTGACAGGGGTTACCCAGCGCAATGTACTTTAAAGTAGCATCAGTTTAGAATATTATGAACTGTCCCTTTAATAGTGACTAAAATATTACTCAGTCTGTACACTTTCTGGCAGTTGTATAAATGAGACCAAACAGTACTCACTGTTCCAAGGAGGCACTGAGACTCTTGAATGGCACCATAACAACCAAGAAATCCAACAAACATCATCACAGCTCCAACAGCTATAAGGACATAGACACCTAGAAGAATGATCAGTTATGTTCATCAGCAAAAATGTTGCACTTTATTTATTTATTTTTTTATTTCTTAGAACATAGCAATTGAACATTTACACAGTCACCTTGGCTTATGTACTGGACGGGGTTATACTAAACCTTTTTCGGCCCTTTCACTGCTGGAGCACATCTATCCATCTGTCTAACCATCTATGGAAGGCATTACAATATAAATAACATTTCTCTGCATTATGTGTCATTTCATCAGCTGAAACTGATTCATGATGTTTGATAAAATTCCTGTGTTTATATGAGAAGTAATTAGTTGAAATAAGGTGCAAATAAATATCTTAATTAATCTTGTGAGGTGGGTTTCTCTGCATAAAAGGTGTTGGCCCTATGATTGTGTTGTTGACCTAAAAACCTCCTGTTCTCTCGTTGTCCAAATCACTCCCTCCACTCCTTTCCTCCCTCTTTCTATTACGTAAAGACACCATTTAAGCTTCACATGTTATCTGCATTTCTGCTGCACCCTTCACCTCCACCACAGCAACAAACACTGCAGAGTGGGCATCAAAGAGTAGTCCAGTATACAGAAAATTACAGCCTTAGGGAAAACCAGACTAAACAGGAATACACCACATAACAGACAACGTGGCTGTCATCTTTGAAATAGACATTGTGGCACATTTCACATCTACTTGCTGCACAGTCTCATTCATTTGAGGAACAGACAGATACACTGGTATTGTTCAGTTCTAAGGATGCATATCTACTTCTCCTTGACAGGTAATCAGACATAGTCTTAGCTGTAAACATCCGACCGTCATAAGCTGGAATTTATATTTAATAATGTCCAATAATACAAAGCAGCATCCTAAAATATTTAGATGCATACTGCTGTATTCTCCACCAGTTAAAAATTGCATAATTAAAGTATTAAGTTACATAAAAAATTCATTCAGAGTGATGTGAAATTTGTCATTCTAGAGAAACCAAATCATTCACAGAAGTAGTGGTGAGAACTATATGTCCCAGATGATTAATGCGTCCAAAAGCTACCTCACAAACAATTGTTATATTAAGCTGTTCAGAATAGGTTGCCTGATGCTAGAAGCATTTAAAAGTATATTTTTAAAACACATTAATAGTGATGAAATAGAGCTTGTTAACTTCTTTTATTTACATTTTACAATTTTTTTGCACATTATTATACTTAATATCTATTATTAGTGTTAAATATGAAAACTCAAAAGAAACATATTGGTTCACTGGTCATTTTGGATTAGCTATACAGTGGCCACAACGGTATTTTAGGCTTTGTGACCTCTGGTTCCTATCACCACTGCTTTTAATCTCTGTTAGTTTCTGTACAGTAAACTAATGGTAACAATACACAGCTGCTATCACATCCTACTGCATGATGCTCCAGATAAACGCCAATATCTTTCAGCTAGAAAAGTTATTTATTTTGGATTTAACTGACATTATTATGATATACATGTCCCCTGTGCACTCCTTAGGATGTTTATGTTGCATATTGAGAACCATGCGTCATCAATACATCATAGGTTGATCAAAGAGAAGAGATATAAAAAGAAAAGCACAAAGAATGAAGGTTAGATTCTGTGTTATGCAACACAGAACAAAATAAGAGTAGGATTTGACAGTGCAATCATGGCTACTGATTCCAAATTTCAGCTTTTGAACATTTCTACGCTGTAATGATTTGCCCTGGTGGCAGGGCCTGAGCATACTTTTGAAATGGTTCAACCAGCAGTTAAGCAACCCAGCATACTAAAAACATCCACGGTACATTCTAATTTGTGGAGTAATGAGCACATGTGTAGGGCTGGAGAAAGAAAATAAAGTTATGTTCTTTCTCTTCTTTGCTTGGGTGGGCCAAACCAGCTGGCTGGCCCCTTAAAATCAAGAGAATCCTTTGGTGCTATAAAAAGCAAAGGGCGGAGGGCATTGCAGTTTTGCCTTGTAGTTAAACTGGATGGAGGGAGACAAGCTGACGGCCCCTACACAAATTAATGGCTGCTATGGCAAGCTAAAACCAACAGCAAGAAGAGCACAGCAGCTAGATGAACTGTGTATTTCCAGCAGCTGCATGAGTCTCTGTGCACAAAAAGTAGAAGAACCGTATGTGTGAGTGTGTAAGGGTGGAGTGTAAACACACCCTGTGGTAACATTTTGCTTATCCCTGGCCAGTTTAAAATTAGAGTCACTCTCCTTCATGAGGGTGTGGCTCCAAACACAGTTATATATAAAACTTTGTGTGTATAGTCACTTACACACACAACTCAGTGATCAAAAAAATGTCATTTCTTTGTGGTATATCTCAAAAAATGCCTGGATATTGCTTTGGCTGATAAAGTTGCTGTGAGAAAATGTGAGAATGTGGCTTTAAAGCATTATTCTTGATGTGTGATTCTTGATGAAACGTAAATTTGCCATCCTAGCTTTAGTCCTTTCACATTTCAAGATATGTTTCTGCGCAATCACGACTTTGGATAAGGAGCAACAAAAACATACAGGATCTCTTGGCAGCTACAGGGTAGAAGGACAGAAGCTAAAGCTCAAAACGTATAACTTTATCAAACAGCAAACTGTGTAGCTAGAGCCCCAACCAGACCTTATTTCCTGTAAAACCAAAAATAACTTATCAGAAATAAATCTACACATACATGTAAAACAAATACTAACTTTGTTATGTAATGAATTTATAACCCTGTCTGAGCGGAGTGTGTACACCTCATGACCCAGTGGTCTGTGCATTCTTGAATCCCACAGGATATACGCAGGTCCTGTTTCCTCTCTCTCTCTCTCTCAAGGTGGATATTCAAAAGGTTATCATTCATCATAGTTTCAAAAGATTCCAGTACCATCCACTGTGAAAAAAACAGCATGGCACTGATACCTTCAGTACAGACATGTAATCTGCGTAGCTTTAAATTCTCAAAACTTAAACAGGTCTTTTTTTTATCAATGCTTTATTACTGCAAAGTAGCGAGATTTGTTGAGATTAGGGTTGACTGCCAGTTTCCTAGGGTCCAGAAGCCATTTCTGCCCTCAAAATTGTGTTGGGCACACTGACCAGGACATGTTTAGGGGGCTGCAACCTCCTGCAGCTCTACCAACAGGGAGCAATACATGGTTTCAGTGAAATGCTTCTCTTTTCTGGTGCATCATTGTTACTATCTCCAACCACATTCCATAAACAGCCATGGATGACTGCAGAGGTGCGCGCACTGCTGAAAACCCAAGACATTGGCTTCAAATCAGGTGAGAGGGCAGTCCTGCAAACAGCAAGTCTCAGAGCACCAGAAAAGTGAAGCATGCACATGCTCAGAAAATCTGTGCCCTATGACAGTGTGGCCTCCCATCTAAATGTGGTGAATGACTCAATTGTCATTAAGTGCTTCTGTATGATGGGGGGGTGAGAAAGGAATGATGAAGCGCAGAGAGGAGGAACAATGCCTCACGGATTGGTGCAGAACTAAAGGTCACCGTTTCAGAATTGCACGGTACAGCTTAATCAACTATACTGTGCAGTTCTGAAGCAGCTTTGGATTTCTGTGCACCATTTGTCTTACAGTTTTCAACTCTTCCATGCTTTTCAGTTTTGTAACACTATAAATGTGCTTAATGGTCATTTCAAATACTTACTTTTTTGTAATACATGCAACGTTCTGTCTCATTTAAGATTTCTGGCTTTACCAATATTTATAGATGACAAAGAGATTTTAAGTGTGAAACCTCATATTTATACCCCAGGGAAACAGAAAATGGCTGTGGATACTGGGGTTCCGGGAGACTGGGAGCAATGGAAATATTTTTTTTCTTCATTTTTCAGGAACAATTGAATGATTATTATTTTGCGTATTATTGAGGGTGTAATCCTGGAGTTGACTGTAGCTGCCTGGTGCTCCATAATGATGTAGAACTCAGTAAGTCTGACCCAAATTTAAATCTTTTGTCATTTGATATGTGCACAAAGCACAAATGTACCACCCCTGCTGGTTTAGCGAAAAAGTAGGTCTAAAACGACTTGCTTAGGCAAGATGTGTGAGAAACTTAGAACTTGGGTATGAAAGATTATGACTTACTGATGTAGAAAGTTCCTGGAGCTTGGTTCCCCTCAAACTGAAGCATCAGCAGGGAACTGGTTTGAGTGTCATGCCGAAGCCACAGAGCTATTCCCAAAATAATACCACCGGCGAGCTATAATGGAGAAAGATATTTCAGGTAAAAAAGCATGCGGCATACTATGCACCTTTTACAGTTTTCCAAGAATGAACTTCTGAACATCAGATTAGACAATGCCATTTCTACCACAAATAATAGGCCTATTTCTATTTTGTATACGGTATTCACAGAGAAAGGAAGCTCTTTGGTTTCCTGATGTCAGCTGTTTATGATAACTATCTATTGGCACATCAGAAATGGTTTGTTGACGATCAGGAACACAGAGCCCCATTCTGTCACGCTCTGTCACCAGTGGAGCACAATAAGAGGAAGCGCTACATGATGTTTGGATCTGGTGTAAAAGACATGCCACACCTTTCTCACAAAGACTAGAATAAAGGTTGTGCCCATGTAAATATGAGGTCTGAACTGTAGGTTTAGCTTTTCTATGCTGGGTGAAAGAGAAAAACATGAGGTTAAAGAGTACTGTCACAAACATGGAAATTAATGAAGCCCAGCAAATATGAATCAATATCAGTGCCAAATGGAAGGATGGAGTGTTGAAGCCACTATTGTTCCCCTGCTATACTGCCATTGCTTTCTTGAATAAGAAGTTGCTCACTTTGTGGAAAAAAACAGACCAAGGTCCCTCTGGGGTCCGGGTTTAAGGAACCACAGAGTGCTAATTTATGACGATTCTTGTGGCTAGAGTGGAAGGGTCAAGCCAATTTACCATCATATCTAAAGGCTTATTCTTAGCTACCTGGGATTGCAAGTAGTTCAGCAGTTCATTACTGAAGGGTACAACGCAGTACAATGGGGTAAAACCGTTAAAAAACATTTGATGTAAAATGGTTTGTTTAAAAACGTACCATCACAGATTGCTTTACAGTAGTGGAGACAGGAACCAGGAGTTACAATGTCTACAATGAAAATATTGCCATTTTATGTACTATTCAAAACTGCTAGCGAACCTGCATGACTTTTTTTGTATGTAAAACAATGGAGAATCTAAATAAATATGTTTTCTTTGGGGATTTTGCCTAACAACACCTTTATACCATGACTGGATTTGGAAAAATCAATAATCGACAGTAATGGACATAAACTAACATTACAGTGTAAATAAGATAGATAAGGTAAGATAAAGATAAGATAAACTTTATTAGTCCCACAGGTAGGACATTTCCATTTTAATGAAAGTGGACAGTACAAAAGAAACAGTAGCAAAAATCAATAGAATAAAGCTATACACAACAGCATGGTATAAAAGTGCACACTACACAAATAATACAAATATATAAATATAGACATGTGTATAGCATATACGGATGTTCTTCGTCAAGAGTTCATTAGTGGAATTTCTTATCTTCTTAATGTGTTTGGGATCATCAGTTGTGATGCTCGGGTTGGTACACAGTTAATGATCCTGTTCCACTATGGTTCTTCTCCACATTACAGCAAGAACCACTTAACTATGTAAAAAAACCAACAGTCCATCATTACCTTATTACAAAACATTTTCTGGTTTGTTTAACTCTTTTTTTGTTTACTACATAATTCCACGTGCTCCTTCATAATTTAGTTTGTTTTCTATATTAATCTACAATGTCGAAAACAAAGAAAAAACACTGAATGAGAATGTGTGTCCAAACTTAGTTTTTCACATCTTACACTTTTCCTTTTCTGTCCTTCCCTTTATCACTGATACTGATTCATTTTGCTGATTTTCTCTCGTCCAGCATACGAAAGCTAGACTTACACATCCTTTACAACATAGAAAAATGATCGAATAAGTGAAATCGTTCTTCTCCATTTGAACTTTTCTCCCATTGTTGGTTACTGCATCCAAAGTTCTAGCAAAATCACTGTGAAAATCAGAATTGTGAGTGACTTGTACTTTAAAAACTACTAATGATTTTATTGACAAATTTTGCAAATGCTTTTCACCGGTCATGACATTAATTCTGTATATGTTACTTTAAACGCCAGACAGACAGGTCTTACAGAATGCGTATCTTTAAACAAAAAATACAATTTCTTGGATTTAAGTGCTTTTAAGTGTTCATTAGGTCTACATCCAGTCATTTACTCTAGACAGCTTGAAATCAAATCTGCAGATAGAAGGACAACTAAATCATAGAATCTCTCACTAAATTCTGAGAGGCTCAGAATGTTGACTGTTATTTCTTTTTTTAAAATGTCATCACAGGATACTTAAATAAGCAGAAACTCACCCAGAAAATGAAGTTGAAGAAAAAAAGCATGTATTTAATGCATTGAGAGCAGCCTGTTAGGACCATGATTAGCCGACGACCTTCCTGGATTTCAATGAAACGATCCTGGAATGAGCATTCACTTTCAGGGTAGAGGCAACAAAACCATCTGAGCAGGAGCAGCAGGCTGTCGGAGGGCTGGTCTACACAGATGTTCTCCACACAGGCAACAAACTGAGGAAACTGAGACAGCCCACACTGGACCAATGAGGTGGACACACGAGGATTTAAGCCACTTTACACAACTTTAGATTGTTTGAAGGCTTTCATTAAAATTCTTTGAAGAGTTTCATTTAGGCCAACTAAGTGCAGAAAATGTAAAAAGCGTTCTTTTGATGGAATTAGCTTTGTGAAAAATGTTGTGCTCTGTGACTATGACCTTATGATAAGTTTTCATTTGCATTTTGTAAATATTGTGCAATTCCAGACTTTCCACCTCAGACCTTCCACCTCAGTATATCCTAATGTGATTTCAGTAACTCCATATATCATACATCATCTTTACATCATATCACTTAATGTGACAGCACATACAAATCAAGGATGCCGATGAACTGTCACGTTTTATTCAAAATCAAGGTTCATGTATTAAATTCATACAAATTTACAGCTGTACATTTGGGTTAAAATCCATGTAAACTATTAATCTGTAATTTACGACTGGTTTACATTTAGCAGAAGCTTCTGAGCACTTCTCTTCACACGCTTGGGATGTGAAGGATGTGTGTGGAGGGGGTTGTGGGGGGAGGCCTGTGTAAGTGGGATATGTGTGTGCAGGGATTCGTGGGGAGAGAGGGGTGTGTGGAGGGACTATGTGTGGAGGAGTGATGTGTGGGGGGTTGTGTGTGTGTGTGGTAGGATAGGTGTGGTGGGAGGGATGGGCGGGGGGAGAGATGTGTGTGAGGGCAGGGATGTGTGTGGGGTGTGTGGGGAGAGATGTGTATGTAGGAGGGAGGGCTATGTGGGGGGGGTTGGTGGGGGGAGGGATGTGTGTTTGGGGGTGTGGAGAGGGATGAGTGAGAGGGGAGGGATGTGGGTGTGGGAGGTAGGGATGTGTGAGGAGGGGTGTGGGGGGGATG
>JBBPCX010124454.1:0-19571 GCA_037974365.1 Hydrocynus forskahlii
TATAACACTGTGTCTTTATTAAACACAAGAGGGACTCTTATTTTGTTACGAGAAAATCGGTACACGGGCGCCATCTGCAGCTGCCGTGCATACACAGAGGAGCTGACAGAGACAACACATGATTCCCGAATCTCGTTTATTTTCCTGTATTTACAGGTAAATACTGTGTATATTTGAGCAAAACTGTTTAAATTGTACAACATCGATTTACTCATGATGTATAGTTAGATCTGTTATTGAAATTTGTACAGTTTATCACTTTTATGGTTGGTGAAAACCGTGCAGCCATGAAAAGCTGTATCTGATTTATATAAGATGTTCTTCTAAGGTTAACATGTTATTATTAAGTAAATCTGAGGTAAATGTTTGTGTTTATGTTGAAAAGTTAATCAGTTCAGTTAAACGCTCTGTTTGAGACTCACTGTGGACTCGCGCTTGGCGCGCTTACTGATCACGTGATCAGCTCGTGCAGGGAGACGAGTCAGCAGCTCTCATACTTCCTATGTCCGTTTATGGGGAACTAAATGTGAAAGAAGCATCACAAGTGTTTTGAACTGCAAAACAAAGCGGAAGTTTGCCTTTATGTGCATCATTTGAGTGGACGCACTAAATATAACAGAAAGAATATGAATGAGAGATTTTGTGAATGTTAACAGCAGACGTAATACAGGGAATGCAAGGTTAAAAGAATGAATGAAAGGGACAAACAATGAACAGTAATGTTAATACTTTATTTCTTTTCTACTGAAGAAAACCCCGTGTTTGTGTTTGTTGGATACTGAGTGTTATCAATAAGCATACACACAGAGGAGCTGACAGAGACAAGACTTGATTCCCGAGTCTCGTTTGTTTTCCTGTATTTACAGTTTCTGTGTACAGTAATCTGCTTGTCGGGTATCTGGAGTCGAGATCTGCAACATTTGCGTGACTGGCTCATTTTGTAACAGGGGGCGGTGAGAACACACCCCATTTCACTGCTAAAAACAAACGCACATGAGAGAGAGAGAGAGAACACGAACACTTTGAGGATGCCCAGCAAACGGAAAATGTCCCCTGCAGAATGAGTAAGTAGCTTGAACTAGCTGTTGCTGGTGCTTTTTCGGTTAGCATATGAAGCTAGATCTAAGCTATGTCCGAAAAGTGCACTCGTTCACTATGTAGTGAAGCAGCCATTTTGTAGTGTTTATATATATATATATATAGCCTAATACCTGTTTAAACAAGCACCAACAACAGCTAGTCAGTTATGCAGTATGTTTGTTTAGTTATGCAGTCTGCTGGCATACATCCATTCTGAATCAGAATCAGAATCGCCAACGCTGTAAAGTTGTTTTGAGAGTAATATACTTATGTTTTTTCCCATTTCTTACCAAGTTTAAATATCTTACTGCACTGTACGATAATTTCAATTGTTTCTAGTCTAAATATCTTTCTGCACTGGCAGATCATTTCACTTGTTGCTAGATTGTTGCTCAATGAGAAATGAGAAAAATATCTTAAAACAATGTTAATGTACTATATAAGAGCAAAAATGTGTCTCTTTGTCCCATTTGTCTCTTACAGAACATGTCTCTTAGTATGTCTTGGGTGTGAATGATAGATAGCCTGCTCTTTGTGTCAGATAGGCTATATTTGCAAATGTATGTCAGGTCTTGCTAGGAAGATATGCAGACATACAATGAGAGCCACTGACAGGGGGAGGGTGAAGTTACAGGTGTGAAACACCCATCTAATGAATATGCACGTGAAAGAGCAGAGAAAAGTAGGTAGTCTTACTTTTTCCACAAATTGTAGCAAAACTTTTTCTGAATGCTCTCCTTAACTTTTTGTAGCCAACACATATGTTTACAGGGTTCAAAAGTCTTGGTCAGACATAATTAGGGTGTGTTTTTTTTTTACTTTGAAGACCTCTGAAAATGTTTTTTTTTGCCATGTCATGTTTACACAATATTTCTTTAAAAAACTAATTTCATTACATTCACTTTACTTACATATTATTATAGCTGAGGTTTTCCAGAATATAACAACATTCATCACTTTGACATAGATTTATTTAGTTAATACTTAAAAATGTAAAGATGTAGAAAATTGCCTCAAAGTGCCAGAAAGGCCTTAGACCTCAGAGGGTTAATGACATGCTCCTCAGCTGTTCATGTGGAAAACACCAATCTGAGTAGCAGAATAGCAATGGCATGATTGGCTCATTGTGCAGCAGGGGGTGGTGGGAACACACCCCATTTCACCGCTATAAACAAACGAATACGCTCATGTAACACAAACAGGGAAACTTTGAGATGCACTTTCAGCTCCGTCTTGATCCAGTCGAAGATCATTCCAATGAGTAAGTAGCCTAATATCTGTTTTACTAGCTGGTGTTGGTGCTTTCTTGGTTAGCTTTTTGGGAGAATGAAGCTATATCTAGTCTTTTGCTGGCCAGATGATCATACGGCTAAAATCCATGTCATGTTGTGCTCAGAGTTGCGTTTACAGTAGGATAATCAGCCAACATTCGGCTAAATAGTCTAATCAAGCATCATGCTGCTTTGGTTAGCTTATAGGGAGAATGAAGCGATATCTAGTCTTTTCCTGGTTTTCTGGTAACATCTACCTTTGCCGTCAGCAAAATAGAAACTTATGTTGCTTGGCATCGAGATGGGGACTGCTAATTTTTACCATGTGTAGCTAAATTTTTACCATGTGTAGCACTGTATATTGCCAGAAAAAGCATTTCACTGTATGTTTTACCAGCTATAACTGCATGTCACAAATAAAACTCTTGAGCATTTGAGTATTAGTAAAAGATTTAGAAAATTTTAATTTAAGCTTTTTCTATGTTGATGCTTCTTTTCTTTGCAGTAGCTTGCAGAGTTTTGGGGGCAGGGGCAGGCAGCCGTTGACACATGGCCATGTCAGGGGAGGGGGAAGTTACAGGTGTGAAACACCTGTCTAATCAATATGTATGTGAAAGCGCAGAGAAAACATTTATAATGAAACTGCATTACATTTCTGAATGCTCTTCTTACCTTTTTGTAGACAAAACATATGTTTACAAGGTTCAGACTTCAAAATTCGTGGCTAATTCACTGGCTAGTCTTAGGACAGCCCAGTAAAGGGGTTGGTGTGTGTGTTAGTGCGTGTGTGTGTTGGTCTGTGTGGTGTTGGGATATGTTTGGTTGCTGGTTGTATGAATTGTAAGATCACTGGCTAGTCTGAGGAAAGCCCAGTGAAGGGGTTGGTGTGTGTGGTGTTGGTCTCAGTGAGGGGAAAACTTCTCACTTAGTAAAGGGGTTTGTGTGTGTGTGTTGGTGTGTGTGGTGTTGCGCTCTTTGAGGGGAAAACTACACAGTGTCCAGAACAGCCTGTTTTTTTTACATTATTTGAGCCAAATGGTAAAAGGTTTTGGTTTATTAGTGACTCCTGATGGGTCCAAGCACTCCTCGCTCCAGAAGACCCTCAGTCACTGGACGAACGTCCATAATGGTTAAAAGAGACAGCATCTTTTATTCTGCGAAATACTCCGCCCCACCCCCACATTAGTGAGGGGCACAGCAGTTCTTTTAGATGTACTGAATCACTAGAATCAGTTCACTGAAAAAGATTTGTTCAAAAGATTCATTCCATGAATCACCGAATCATTCGGTGCTTGGCGGGAGGAGCCTGCGACTCCGACTTCCTGAACTGATACATGGCTGAACGGTTCAGGTTTCAGTTCAGTTCGATGTCCAGGACTGGGAGAAAAGAGTGTTGTGCTTTGACAAACACGTTTGTAAAAATAAACTCTTCTATAAATCGTGATGTTTTAAGTGTCCTGTCCTAAGGTGTTGCTATTTAACTGGTCTACTCGGCAAACTGGGCTCAGAGAGTGATCCGTTCACTGAAAGTATACCCCACAGTACATTCAGTGAAGGATTCAGACTGAACATGCACCATTCCCTCGCAAATTGTCGTAATGAGAGCAGTGCTGGACTGGCTATCGGGCATACCGGGCATTTGACCAGTGGGACAATGGTAATTTAGGGCCGGCGCGGAATCCCGTCAGCACCTCCTCCAGACTGATGGTAATTTTGGGCCGGTGCAGAATCCTGACGGCACCTCTGGGGCTGGCTCCTGGCAGGGTGGTAGCTCTGTAGCCGCGGGCCTCTTGGGGCTGGCGCATGGCCTCTCCTAGGGCGTTACACAGGCACATGTACACACTTATATGCACACACGTATACACGCACATGCACACACATGTACACACGCACACGTCCACTTACACTCATGCACACATAGGCAGAGGCACACACTTATATGCACACAGACACACACACACACAAAAATAAACTCGCATACACAGTCATACATATATGACATCAGAGGGACACGCATACGCACCCACTCACACACACACACAGCCATATACATATACGGTTATGCATACACACGCACACAGGTATAGACTTTATATACAAAAAAATACCTAGGACCACAGGTTTCTTTGTACTGTTACAGTGGTGACTGTAGGTGTGTATGTTGTTTCTGTGCTGTCACAGTGTTGACATACGTGTGTGTCTGTGTTGTTTCTGTGCTGTTACAGGATTGACTGTATGCGTGTATGTTGTTTCTGTGCTGTTACAGCGTTGCCATAGGTATGTATGTTGTTTCTGTGCTGTCACAGCATTGACTGTATGCGTGTATGTTGTTTCTGTGCTGTTAAAGTGTTGACCGTTGGTATGTATGTTGTTTCTGAGCTGTTAGTTTTTCCGTTGGTCTGTATGTTGTTTCTATGCTGTTACAGTGTTGCAGCAGGCGTATATGTTGTTTCTGTGCTGTTAGCGTTACTGTAGGTGTGTGTGTTTTTGCTGTGCTGTTACAGTGTTACTGTTGGTTTGTGTTTTGGTCTGTGTTTGTGTGGCTGATTCTTGTTTTCCAGATGCAGCATTTGGAGCGATGACACAGTTGCTGCAGTTTTCATTTGGATCTCTTCTTTGTCTTTCCCCATTTTTTCTCTCTGTATTGGCTCCTTTCCTTTTCTCTTTGTCTTCACTTGTATCTCTTTCTTTCTCTATTTTCTCTACCCCTGCCTGATCTGGCTTAATTATAAAAAAATAAATAAAGATATTAAAGATAACAAGAGGGGCTTATACCATTAAAGCCCCACTTGGCAAAGCAAAGGTGTCTGGCGCATCATAGCATCCAGGTTCACATTCTGCTTGCTGAGCTGCTGGACACAATGGAAAAAAACACATTAAAAAATAAGAAAATGCATTTTATTCATTGCCCAGCATTAGTTTAAATATGAACATTTTTAATACATGTAAGAAAATGTCTAAAAACACGTTTTCACATTGCCATTATGAACCATTTAGTGTAGATTTTTTAAAATTTAGTCTGTAACGTAACAAAATGTGGAAAAAGGGGTGAAGTGGTGTGAATACTTTCTGGCGGCAGTCTATCTTGGGTACTATTCTAGGGATTTGGTCTTTTTCAACTCAAATATATCTGTGGCTGGGGGGTCATAAATTTATTAAGCTGTAGGTTCAAGAGGGTCACAAGAGTTCTGTGTTGTTCACTATTCTGTTATACCTGGCACTGATTTTTTTCATTTTTTTATGTTTATCTTACAGAAAGAAATGATGACCTGCAAGTCTTCTTGTCCTACTGCCCACCTACGTACACAGTCAAAATTTACTTCCACAACTACATCAGTGGATGCCACTGTGAGGGATTTCTGTGAGGCCAGAGAGGAATATGTGACACTGCTGATCTCAGGAGAGGTTTAATTATTCAGAAGCCCCAGTCTTCAGAAAACGTCCTCTGCTAACCTTCTCATCAACACATCATCTCACAGATCAACACAAAAAAGGAATCCTTACCAGTGCTCAGAGTGGGGGAGGTGTTTTACTGAGTCATAGTCTCAAGACACACCAACGCATTCATACAGTAGAGAACCTATATCACTGCTCAGAGTGTGGGAATAGTTTTAACCAACAAATTAATCTGCAAACACACCAGTACATTCACACTGGAGAGAAACCATATCAGTGCTCAGAGTGTGGGAAGAGTATTATAGAGATGGATACCCTCAAACAACACCAGCACATTCACACTGGAGCAAAACCATATCGGTGCTCAGAGTGTGGACAGAGTTTTAACACACTAAGTATTCTAAAAACACACCAGCGCATTCACACTGGAGAGAAACCGTATCAGTGCTCAGAGTGTGGACAGAGTTTTAACCGACTACATTCTCTAAAATTGCACCAGCGCATTCACACTGGAGAGAAACCGTATCAGTGCTCAGAGTGTGGGAAGAATTTTCGTCAGAAGGGTTGCCTCATATCACACCAGCGCATTCACACTGGAGAGAAACCATATCAGTGCTCGGAGTGTGGACAGAGTTTTAACCGACTATATAATCTAAAATCACACCAGCGCATTCACACTGGAGAGAAACCATATCAGTGCTCAGAGTGTGGACAGAATTTTAACACACTAACTATTCTAAAAACACACCAGCGCATTCACACTGGAGAGAAACTGTATCAGTGCTCAGAGTGTGGACAGAGTTTTAACCGACTACATTCTCTAAAATTGCACCAGCGCATTCACTCTGGAGAGAAACCGTATCAGTGCTCAGAGTGTGGGAAGAATTTTAGTCAGAAGTGTAGTCTCACATCACACCAGCGCATTCACACTGGAGAGAAACCATATCAGTGCTCAGTGTGTGGACAGAGTTTTAACCGACTATATCATCTAAAATCACACCAGCGCATTCACACTGGAGAGAAACCGTATCAGTGCTCAGAGTGTGGACAGAGTTTTACACAGAACGCTACTCTCAAATCACACCAGCGCATTCACACTGGAGAGAAACCATATCAGTGCTCAGAGTGTGGGAAGAGTTTTAGTGATAAGAATGGTCTCAAAAGACACCACCGCATTCACACTGGAGAGAAACCGTATCAGTGCTCAGAGTGTGGACTAAGTTTTATACAGAAATGTAATCTCAAATCACACCAGCACGTTCACACTGCAGAGAAACCATATCTGTGCTTAGAGTGTGGGAAGAGTTTTAGTAATAAGAGTAATCTAAAAAAACACCAGCGTGTTCACACTGGACAGAAACCTTATCATTGTTTAAAGTGTGGATGGGGTTTTTATCATAAGAGTAGTCTCCAAAAACATCAGAGAAGAGACTGTATCACTCTTTAGAGTGTGGAAAGAGCTTCATATATGAAAATTAAGGATACAGATATATCAATATGTAGGAAAAGAAATTGTGCGATCTCTTTCGCCTCAAAGGTCCTGTTGTTCAATTCCCTACTGAGACGGTTAGATGTTTTCAGTGTCTATGTGGGTTTCCGCTATGAGCTCCGTTTTCTCCCCACATTCCAAACACCTATTTTTTTCCATGTATAATGTGAATAATGTGCTGTTAAAATATGTGGCATGTGGAGAGCCGGGCAAGTGATCTTGACTGTTTTGAAAAATTCTGTAACCTTTTTCAACTTTCCAATATGTCAATTATTGTTGAGTGTGGCTCGTTTGAAAAACATTTAAATGCATTAATTTTGCATCACATGTCTATCTTTAGATGGTGCTGATTTTTTCTGAACAGAGAACACATTTTTTAAAAATAACTTTTATTTTATGCATATTTGATTGTTTGCTTAACTAAGTTTACAGAAAAACAAAAATGACTGACAAAAATCAAACCCTGTAACCAAAACAATAAAAATCTGAAAACCTTAAGCGTGGCATGGATTAAAGAACTTTTTCACATAGCAGGGACTGCAGGACTGGATTGAGTTTACATATCTGTATATGTATATTCTGTGTATTGCACTATGAACAATAATAACTTTAAATAACAGAAGCAGAAAGGTGCATAATGTTTTCAAAGTGAAAAATGGGAAATGAGAGAGTCAAATCTGATGAGGTCGGGGTTGGGGGGGTGTGGGGAAGGTGGGAATGTGTCATGATTTTGGTGGGTTTGGGGGGGTGTTAGGAAGGACAGCTTTAGAAATCAAGGTGGCCCTCCTCTGTGTCCTGTAGCGGGGCATCGGAGCCGGCGTTTGGAGGGGAGCCATTCAAAGGCAGAATTCAGCGGGTGTGAGGCGTCTTTAATGATTTTGCGTGTCTGCTGGTCACGGATGTGTGATAATGATCTCACAGGCAGTCCATAATCTTAGAGCACACGCTGACAGGGCTCTATAGCCGGGTTCTGTGCTGCCTGCTGGTGGAATGGAACCACAGATGATGGAGGATGAGATGACTCTATGAAGGAGCAGTATAAAGTCAAAGTTTTTTCTTGAGTCCAAAGGAATTTAGCCTCCTAAGGAGGTAATGCCGCTGGTGGCACTTCCTGAGAATCTCCTCTGTGTTGGAGGAGAATTTCAGCAGGTGGTCAAAGATGGTGCCCATATATTTAAACTCCTCCACTAGCTCCACTGGCTTCCCGTGGTTGAGGGTGGTAACTGCTGCAGCCAGGTCTCTCTGCTTGTTGGTGAAGGTCACTACCATCTCCTTGGTTTTACTGACGTTCAGTTCCAGACATGAGGTGTCAAACAAACTCCAGCAGAACTTGACCATGGTTGACTGAGGGGCCTGACAGCAGAATCAGGAGGACTGTATCGTCAGTGTTCTTCACCAGATGACAGTTGGGCTGTGTGGCTCTGCAGTCCTCCGTGTATAAGATGAAGAGTATATAAGTCCTCCGTGTATAAGATGAAGAGTAGAAGAGACAGCACGCAGCCTCGGGGCGACCCGGTCGAGGAGCACCGGAAGTCAGAGAGAATGTTGTTAACCAGTACTCTCTGTGATCTGTTGGTCAGAAAGTCCAATATCCACAGGATTAACTGGTTTTCCAGATGAAAGTTGGAGGAAAGTTTAGTAGCCAGGATGTGGGGTTGCAGAGTGTTGAAAGCTGAGAAGTCGATGAACACGAGTATGACTGTTTGTGCATGGTGTCCATGATGAATGATTTTGCATCGTCAACACCTCTGTCTGTGCGATATGCAAATTGAAGCTTGTCCATTTGGGAGCTGGTGGCTCTGATGATGTGGTGTTTTACGACCCTCTCCATGGCTTTCATCACTAGAGAGTATAAGAGCCAGGGTCCAAACATCATTTAGAGCTTTGGTTGTACTTTTTTCCGGAATGGGGATGACTGTGGAATGTTTGCAGATTTGGGGAACTATGCCGCTGTCGATGGAGCTCTGGATGAGGGTCTGGAACACGCCACCTAGTTGCTGAGCACAGTGCCGCAATACTGGGCTGCAGTTGTGTGGGTGCAGTGTTGCCAGATTGGGCGATTTCCCGCCCAAATGGGCGGTTTTGAATTCTACTTTGCGGGTAAAAAATGGGTTGGGCGGGTTAACAAAAATTGGGCGGTTTTGACATTAGTTTTGCGGGTTTTTATATAAATTCGCACCTATATTCTGTGAGAATGCATCCAATCCAATCCATATTAAATACTTCTTTGACCCAATCAGTTAGAGATCTAGATGGGCGGCATCAGCCACAGAGTGCCCTCCCACTGCATCCCCCCGACTCACGTTTTTTCCCTTCAACTCGGACAGCAGATTTTTCATCTCCAGCACTGACAGCCATATGATCTATCTCAGTGTTGCCATTTAGAACTTGCTGCATAGATCTACAGTACTATAGCCTATATAGCATTACTTGTAAGTAAGCTTTAGCCCCACATTTTTACTTTACAAGGGTATAGGCAGCCACGGCAATTACTGTATCACTCAAAAAGGTAGATTTCACATTTTGGGTGGTTTTGAGTGCATTTTGGCGGGTGTGGGGCATATTTTGGGATGGAAACAATTAGCAGAATCTGGCAACACTGTCTGGGTGGGTGAGCTTCTCTCTGTAGTTCTCTTAAGGGCTTTAACTACATCCAGTGTGTTGAAGACGAGTGTTGCGCCCCTTTGCTCTCTGGAATTAAATAGGGGTAGCTACCCTGGGTCCTTTGTACAGGGTTTTAATCTCCTACAAAATAATAATAAAGTTCAAGCTTTAAATCTATGAATTAGTATTGTTCTGTCTTTTCAGCCCTAAGTGTTATCTGCTCTTGAACGCTTAACTTTCAAACACACACACACACATATAATCAAAGTCACACATCAAAATACAAAATGATGAACTATTTACTTTGATGAATAATCAGTTAGATAGCACAGCACTTAAATACTTTCGTTTCAAATTCAATTATACCTCTTTACATCCAAAAGAAATATACCCGTACACATAAGATCCTTTTCTTAAATTGAAGTTTACAGTAACCCCCGTTTCTCGTGGAGGTTACCTTCTAAGAGCACCCACATATAGTGAAAAACGGTAGTGTTGTGTTTTGGTAAAAAATGTCTTAAAATGTCTATTTTTATAGTGTAAACCCTAAATGTGCCGCCAAATATGGTCCCAAAACACTTTAATTTCATTTAATACATTATGCTTAACGAAATGTAAAGGTAAACCCTTATTCCTACTATACAGTTTACACTGAACTCCTGCAGTGCTAGAATGTAAATACCGATATCATAATGTAGCACTGAAGAATTATATGTCGCCACGAAAAAAAGCAAAAAATATGTAGAGGATATCTGCGTTTCCACGAATGTAGAGTTTCTGGAGTTTTCGCCAGCAATTATTAGTTCACTTCTAAGCAAAAATGACTGAACCTGAAACACTTTAATTTCATTTTAAACTCAGCTTAATCCAGTACCCTTAAAATAAAACGTTATTATTGTTATTATTGTTGTTACTGTTATTCTTGTTATTTTTGTTATTATTATTATTATTACTATTATTTTTATTGCTATTATTATTACTATTATTATTATTATTATTATTATTATTAATGTATTATTATTATTAAACCTGTATAGGTGCTGGACAGTGTACACTGAACTACCCTCTCCGACAATTAATTAATGCCCGTGCGTTTTCTTTGGTATAAGCGGGTTAAATACAGTAATAATTTAATAATTTTTTTAGTAATAATAATAATACAGTAAAATATACGGGTAATCACCAATAATTTTTACAGTGAAATAATTTACTGTTCGTCTTATTCAGTCCGCCCCTGCTCTTTAATTAAACATGTGTTTAATTAAAATATATCGATGGGCTTTGAAAAAGACTAAAAATAACCCTTGAGATTTTCACTGCCTCAGGCAGCAAGCAGCCTGTTAATGACACGAAAGAGGAGCTCTCTTTGTGTTCTCTCCACAGTAAAAAAAAAAAAACATGAATACAGTTATTTTATATGAAAATGTAGCCGAACTTACGTTAAGATTTTTGTTCCAAAATCAGTAAATTAGATTTTTCTTAATAATTTAGCACTAACATGTATGAGGAATTACAGTACACTGAACTGCTGTGTGTCATAATTAATTAATGGAAGCATGTTTTCTTTGGTATAAGCAGGGTAAATACAGTAATAATGTAATTGAAATTTTTAGTAATAAAATTACAGTAAAATGTATGGGTAATCACCAATCATTTTTTACAGTTCAATAATTCACTGTTCTTAGGGTGGCGTGTCTTATTCAGTGGCCCAAGCTTTGAGTACAGCGGTATTTAATTCTCTGAGGTCGGCAATTCCTCCTGAGGGATATTTCCACTGTTCCAAAACAATCATCTAAAGCTCCGCGAGTTTTTGTCCTAGAACCATTTAAGGAACACCACTAGAAACCTTAAATATTTTATGTGTTTTAATTAAAATATATGGATGGCGCTTTGTAAATAGAATAAAAATAACTCTTTAGATTTTCTGTGCCTCAGGCAGCAAGCAGCCTGTTAATGACAGGAAAGAGGAGCTCTCTTTCTCTGGACAGTACAAAAACATTAATACAGTGATCTTTTATATGAAAATGTAGCTGAATTTATGTTACTAATGTTACAAAATTAGTACATTATATTTTTCTTAATGTACAACTAAAATACATTTAAAAAACAACAACAACATATTGCCACGAAAACAAATGCGGAGAATATTTGCAGTTTCCCGTTATTGCGGAGATTTCCGTGTACAACCATCAGTTAGGTTCTCAGAAAAATCCCCCTCAGACTGATTCCGGGACTCCTGATCGCATAAACCCGGGAGGTTTACTGTATACAGAATTTTAAAGATAAGAGTGGTCTCAGATCACACCAGTGCATTCACAGAGGACAGAAACCTTTTCATTGCTTAAAGTGTGGATGGAGTTTCTCGACAAAGAGTGGTCTCCAAAAAAATCAGAGAGGAGACTGTATCACTTTTTAGAGTGACTTTTTGGAAAGAGCTTCATATATGAAAATTAAGGATACAGATATATCAATATGGAGGTAAAAAATTGTGCTTTCTGTGTCGCCTCAAAGGTCCTGTTGTTCAATTCCCTACCTTCATGGTCAGATTTTTTTCAGTGTCAGTGCTCAGAGCTCAGTTTTCTTCTCACAGTCCAAAGACCCTTTTCCATGTATAATGTGAATAATATGCCTTTAAAATATGTGGTATGTGGAGAGCCGGGCAAGTGATCCTGACTGTTTTGAAAAATTCTGTAAGCTTTTGCAACTTTTCAATATGTCAATTATTGTTGAGTGTGGCTCGTCTGAAAAACATTTAAATGTATTCATTTTGTATGGCATGTTTATTTTTAGATGGTGCTGACTTTATCAGAATACAGAGCACATTTAAAAAAAAATAATTTATTTTATGCATGTTTCGTAGTTTGCTTAGCTAAGTTTACAGAAAAACGAATGATTGACAGAAAACAAACCCTGTAGCCAAAACTAGTAAAAACTCAAAAACTTTAATCGTGGCATGGATTAAAGAACTTTTTCACATAGCAGGGACTGCGGGCAGCCTGGTTGGTAAGCAAGCTTTGAGTAAAGGTGTGAATGAAGTGGGTAGGTAATGTAAATTATTGTTTAAAATTCAGCTACATGCAATATAAAGGTACTGCGATGGCTGGGGAAGCCACAAGGGGGAGCCAGAAGGCCAGTGCCAGACACGAGAGCTGTGCGTGATTTCCTAAACACTTGGTTTGCGGGCTCTTGTTGCCGCCGTTCCTGTGTAGGCCATGCCCTGCGGAAATGCTACTGATTTCACAGAAAAGGCGAGATTTTACTGTGGGAATGTTTTGTGTTGTGGTTGGTGTGTTATTTTACATTGATACAAGACATACAATTCAATTTAATTTAATGCAATTCAAGAAACTTTATTTGTCCCAGAGGGAGCAATTAGGCATAGTGGAGCAGCGTTCACATGTAACAGCTGTAACAGATGACACACAATAACAGACTTTTTTTGAACAGGGAACAAGCAGTGATCAACAAGGGATGAGAGAGTGACTGGATTGAGATTACATATCTGTACATGTATGTATATTCTGTGTGTTGTACTATGAAAAATGATAAATAACTTTAAATAACAGAAGCAGTAAGGTGCACAATGTTTTGAAAGTGAGAAATGAGAAATGAGAGAGACTGAGGAGGTCTGGGTTGGGGGGATGGGGGAGGTGGGAATGTGTGAGGTGATGATGGTGGGTTTGGGGGGGGGGGGTATCAGGAGTTCAAAAGAAGGACAGCTTTAGGAACAAGGTCCTCTCTGTCCTGCAGCGGGGCATCGGAGCCGGCATTCGGAGGTGAGTCACGGTAGAAGTTGATAAGGGGCTAGAGGGATTAGAAAGGAGGGAGAGGATAGATGCTACTTTATTCCTGGAGAAATGTTTGAAATTATTGCACTTTTCCACAGTAACTTCAGAGTGAGAGATGGTTTGTGGCTTGAGTAGGAGGTTTATGTTGGGGGAAAAAAGCTGCTTGGAATTTCAAGGGTTGCTGTTTATGATGTCAGAATAAAACTGGGACCGTACACCTTTGAAAGATTTTGCGTAGGCCTTTTGGTGTTCGCTAAAGGCCTGCTTGTGAACAGTCAGTCCAGACGCCTTAACGCTTAAAGGACACGTCCAGCTGATTTCATCCTCTGTAGCTCACTGGTTACCAAGAGGCTGAGCATGAAAAGATGGCTGTGCGGGTTCTAATGGGGCCTTGGTGGTCTAGTAGGTCAGTCAGAGACTTATTGTAAAAGTCCACTATTTCAGTAACTGAAGAAAGAGCAGTCGAGCCGGACAGCTGGCTGAAGGTCCAGAGCAAAGGCGTCAGGGATGATATTTTTTATATATCTAAAATGGATTTGCCGCTCCGGTTTGCAATGAGATGAATGCGTGAGAGGACGCTCCAGACCATGTACCTGCAAGTTCATAATGGGGATTTGTTATCGCCTGATCAAGCATGTGCCCCCTAGAATGTGTGGGGGCATCAACATGTTGCTGCAGATTAAAACGGTCAAGTAGACGGAGAAACTTGGCAGCAGAGTGACATGAAGCGGTGTCAGCACGAATGTTGAAGTCTCTGCAATATTGTCAGAAATTGGGCAAAGTAAGAGTAGCCAGGAAGGCAAGCTTCATCAAGAGCTGAAAATACTTCAGGTTCGTGCCATGTTTCTGTAAGGCATAGGAAATTCAGTCCATTTTCAAGGACATGATCCTGTATGAAGGAGGCCTTATTTGACAAAGACTGTGTATTAAAGAGTTACATTTTTGCCAGTGCAGGAATGGCGAGTCTCTGTAGAGGGCACAGCACCGTCAGATCTATTCCACAGAATTCATCTGTTCCAGGTTTTTCGCCAAACCTAGTGGGCAGCTGTCTCACAGCGCTGTCCATGTTACGTGGATCAAGCGTGACAGTGTTCTGATGATGTGAGTGTTGACCAGAGGACAGGGATTGTTGTAGTGGTTGAAGTGATGATGGTAAACAAACTCTCTCTGGGACCTCCTATGGATGTAACGGGGTCGGCGTAGGTGTCCGAGTTCCTTGATGGCTATACACGATATACACGCTGGGCAGGTGTATGTATTAAGCTTCAAGAGCTGTGCAGCAGAATACACAAGCGCCATGCCAGCCACTGAGGGGGTTTGCCGGAGGCTAGGTAAGGAAGCCAGAGAGTGCATTTATCAATGGTAGGCAAACCGAAGGATGCAGCAGATTAAGAAGTGAAAACTTCCATCAGTTCCATAAACTATGGCTTCTAGGTGGCAGATTACAACCATAGCACAAAAAGTATAATCCAGGCAGGGAAAGCGGCCAGCGTCCTCCCCCACCAGCGTCCTTGTAGATGTTTGCGGGCATACTCTGGGCCTGGCAGCCCGGTCGGCGTTGTCCGGTGTCTTCCCATAAGCCAGCTCTGCTGGTGTCCGCATTTCTCTTCCCAGCATCAGCAGTGCGGGGGTGCAGGTGGTGGAACTCTGCACTGCTGAGCAGTAGGCCATCAGGACAAGATGTAGATAGCCGTCCCAGTTACGCAGGTGGTCAGCAGTAAGTATGGCTGGTTGGTGTGGCGTGGTGCCATTTTGCCAGATCAGGTCACATATATTAAATTCTTCAACAGGAACTGGAGAGCAGTTTAAATGGAATGGTGAGTAATGTTAGTATTGCGATGTGGCTGAATCTCAAAGAACACCCTTAAATAGTGCATTTCACAATAGTGTGGCTTTTATAATAAAAAATGCACCATCCCCGATGTATCTCTCGGTTGTATAATGTAATCTATTTGGATGTTTATGTTGTTACTTCATGATCTGTGCAGTGCAGGAGTAGGGAGCCATTTAAGATTCAGCCTTGGTCTGTGACCAAAATGGATCCCTATTTGCGTTTTATGACTACGGGCATTTTTCTCTCACTGACTGATCTGCTGGTTTTTACATTAGCTGGTTGTACACCAACATGCATTGTAAGGCTTGTGTTACTAAAAAACAAGAATATTACTTTAATGATGGTCACCAAGCCACTGAAAACAAAACTTAGCAGAGACCTTTGAATCTGTAGTGGAGAAACACTACAAAAAACAGCATCTGTGTACAGTTAAAACTTTTAATAACTTTTCTGTGCTTCCCACCCTGGAGTGTGGTTCCAGACCTTTAGTTGTGAGGTAGGGCATTAACGACTTCAGATTTTTTCAAGTCGACTAATCCAGCAAGATAGTCGAAGTCGAGTTGACTAGTCGTGATGATGTCACACACACGTACTGGAGGAACACAGGTGTCCAACACTGAGCTACTTTTATTATAGTTCTCTGTAACATTAATAGTCAACATGACAATTAAACTAAACAAAGGCTGATACCTTGAATTTTCTGGTAAATTTAAGTGCACAACTGAGAGTGGGAACAGTTTAAGCCGCGGCAGGACGACTCTCTGCAGTGCTAGCATTAGCCATGTTAGCTAGCATTAGCCATGTTAGCTAGCGGTGCCGTTTCAGATGCCATGCAGAACGCCCGTACTGTTACTGTACTTTAACACCGAGTTGCAGGTTGTGCAGGTCTCCGTGCTGTTTGTTTATCTAGAGTGAAGGATCTCCACACAGGTGATGTGTGTCTGTGTTCTCTGCTGCCGTGTCTCTTGTCCTGCTGTGGTCTCGTTTAGATTCCAATCAGAGGCAGAGACTCGCGTACACAAGCGAGGGCAAAGAGAGAGGGGAAAAAAACACACGACTAGTCAACTTCTCTCAGGGGCCGTCGACTCGTGCCTCTATAGTCGACTAGTCGACTTTTGTGTTAATGCCCTATTGTGAGGTTGACTATATTTAGTCGGTATCTCCCTCACGCAAACCTCTCAACAACATAAGTTCTGGAATTGGCAGGGTGGCACCAGAAGGCCAAAAAGGCTGTATTAATGGTATGTGGAATAATTTGAGGAGGCCTTGGAGAAGGGCTTTTGCCTCACAGAGGTTCTGACTCAGGAGGGGCAAGCAGGTTTCTGCCTGACTGTTCTCAGCAAGTGTAGAGAGGTTCTGACTGAAGATTGGTCGAACGCTGGAAAGGAACACTTTGAGGACCTGACTGACATGCCCGCCACAGAGAAAGCAGGTGGGTCATTCACCATCTCCCTGGCAGAAGTCGTTGAGGTATTTGGGAAACTCCACAGTAGCAAAGTGCAGGGAGTGGATGGAATCTGCCCTGAAAGCTTCTAATGTTGTTGGGCTGTCATGGCTGTGATGGTGTTCCCAGCCTCCCAAGGAAATCTTACTCTAGGGTGTTAGAAAGGAGACTCTAGCCAGCTGCCAAACCTCAGATTCAGAGGGAACAATGCAAATTCTGTCCTGGGCATGGAACAGTGAACCAGCTCCTCATGGATATCCCAAGCTTGGATACTTTATCAAGCTAGATGTGTTTTGTGGATCTGGAGAAGGCTTACAGCCAAGTTCCCCAGTGTGTGTTGTGGGGGTTGCTGCCGGGAGTTCAGGGTCCCAAGTTTGCTGCTGTAAATCATTTGGTCCCTGCATAACCGTAGAGCAATGTTCACCTCCCTGGCACTAAATCAAGCTTGTTCGCAGGGCTGTAGCTTACCTCCAGTTCTGATCATGGTTTTCATGGGACAGGATTTCAAGATGCATTTGAAGAATGGAAAGGGTCCAGAATGGTGTCAGTAGTGTGAAGTAGTCAGGATGAGGATGACCAATTCCAATTGCCCACCACTGAACTGCGGGTGAGTTACTGCCTCAAGTAGCGGGCTTATAATATCTGGAGCAGATGTAAAATGGGGCAGAATATCGACAGGTGGATTGGGGCAGCAGAAGGAGTCATGCAGTCACTGTAACAGTCCATTGTAGCAAAGAAGGAATTGAGCTAGAAGGCAAGGCTCTCACTTTACTTACGTTACTTACTTATGGTCACAAGCTTTAGCCTAGGGCAGCTGGTAGAGTAGTGGCTGAGGTGTTTGCCCTGCGATCAGGCGGTCGTGGGTTCGATTTCCAAGACTGCTAAGCACCTCTGTGCGAGCACCTTGAGCAAGGTGCCGTCCCCACACACTGCTCCCTGGGCGCTGTGTTCCTGGCTGCCCACTGCTCCACTGGGTGAATGGGTTAAATGTGTTAAATGCAGAGGAAGAATTTCATGCCGTTCGGCACTGAGTGCTGTGGTGTGTTCACGTGTGAGAGAATGGTCGCTTCACTTTAAGTAGTGACTGAAAAAAATGAGATAATGGGATCACGTGGCAGAAAGAAGTTTCCTCCACAGGGTGGCTGGGCGGATCCTTAGGAATAGGGTAAGGAGCTCAGACAACTGGGAGGACCTCAGTGTAGAGCCAGTGTTGCTCTATATTGAAAGGAGCCAGTTTAGGTGGTTTGGGCATCTAGTCTGGATGCCTCCGGGGCATCTCCTTGAGGAGGCGTTCCTGGTACGACCAACTTGGTAGCAAGGGATGAGTAGGAGCAATGTTTATATATATAATATAAACAAGTTGTGAAAACAGACCTGCTTGTGTAAAAGGGCTGCCTGCAGCATTTGGCTACATCGTGAAGTTTTATTCATTTTCACAGCTCTTAATAAGTCATACTGTGTCCTAAACCACATTTACGTACCTGTACCATCTTTATAAAAAGTTGGATGTGACTTGAGGTGGCTGAAAAGAGTTTTGGAAATGTATTTATGGAAAAGATTTGGATGACAGTTAACTTCTAGTGTTGGTGGCCTCGTCACTAAAGTTCTAAACAAAAGAAGCAAAATCTGGATTCCATGTCTTGGCTGGTTGACATGTGGCATAAGTGTAAAACTGTAATTGTAATGTTTTGCTGAATTATGGCGATGAAAGTATCAGAATTCATAGTTCCCCATGTGGCACAAAACAAATGGAGGACAAGGGATGTTTTGGTCACAGACTATGTGAAGCTTCTGTTTTTGTCTGTTTTAAATGAAATAACACTCTTACCTTCTCATTTAGGGCTTCTAAGCACAAGGACTATTCACTGAACACGGAGTACTGAGCTCCAGTCCTGACATGCTTGCCAAAAAGGTGCTTTTTGACCTAGGAAACAATCAATAAAAAATAGGAAAAAATTATTCTCATTGGTGTTTTATTTAGGGGTGTCATGCGATAAAAAAAAAAAATCATCCTAACTAATCTCAAGCTCCGTAATTAATCAATCGAAATTAATTGCACACATTTTGCTGTAAAGGTATTTAAAAATGCAAATGAATTTGGGCATATGAGTGAATGAAAAATCAACATCTCTTGTATTTAATAAGTTATGTTTCTGCACTGTTCATGTGCGTTAATGGTCACAGCAATCAAAAATATGACCTAATATGCTGAGTAAAAAAAACTAAAATGCTTCAGCAAGAACAATGATAGAACTAAGTCCGTCCATAAGGTGCAGTTTAAGACAATGTACATTCAACCATGGGTTACAGGAGCATTATAATGCTGGGGGGGCGCTGTTTTTTTTTTTTTTCCCTCTTTCGGGGGGTTCCTCAGTGTCTTCATACGCGGGTCCAACCCACAGCCCCCTGTAATGTAAGAGACCCTACTTGACACGCTGACTGTCATTGTCTAGGCTTAGTCTGCTGGGCTAAAAAGGTAAAAAAACTGAGTTTACTGACAGTTCATAACCAACATAGCACCACCCCTCTTGTTGCTTATTTCCATTTTGACACTCACAGATAAGCTTTCAGGACTACTTATGTAACCATCAGATTACATTCACAGCATTTGGTAGACACCCTTATCCAGAGCGAATTACAGTCATTAGTTACAGGGACAGTCTCA
>JBBPCX010124502.1:0-19565 GCA_037974365.1 Hydrocynus forskahlii
TGTAAAAATCCTTTACCACAGACTGTGGAGAGACACCTACACCTAATAAGCCCATAGTATTAATCAGTTTTCTTTTGAGAATCGAATCTCATGTTGAAAAAAACAGTTAATGAAATTCTATAATTAAATAAAATACAACTAATACAATAAAATCTTTGTTGTGATGTACTACTCGGATTCATCTCTAGAGGGAGCTTTAATCCCCATCTAACTAGCAACAAAACATAAACACAATTATCATTTCATGCCTGTTTGTCGCTTTTTTAAATTATTGTAATCATGATATTGCTGTACATATATATTCCCAGTTGAATTATATCTATTTTGTGAAAAAATTAATATGCATTGCTCAAGATTTATAAAACAAAAATGATCTTATTAGATGTTACTGTTTGAAAGTTCTCAGGTTACTAGTATCTTCAGGAATGATCTACAGTGAATATATCATTTTAGCCATGATTTGATCACAAATGTAATCACTTTTATCTAATGTTGAATAATATTTTTGGGATGATTGGATTAATGACACATTTTGAATTAAATTATGCATTTAAAATGTTAATTGCCAGTGGCTACTACAAACTAAGGTTTTATGAGATGTATGGGTCCCATAAACTGATTAAACGTCATGTAGGTTGTGTAATAAGATTTTTTGCTTTTTCATAGATGACGACCAAAGAGCTGCAGAGATGTTACCTGACGCCTGGATTCAGGATTCCTTATTTTGGGCCCCTGAAATATCTGTGAGACATAATTACGATCAATTTAATTATAGAAAAATGAAGAAAAAGAAAAAGGCTAGAACTAAGTCATAAAAACTATGTAGAAAAATGTATTCAGGTGAATATTACAGGGTAAATAACACAAGTGTAAACAAGATCTGAAGTGTGTAAATGTACAGATTAGAGCATGTACTGTAAAGTGCAGTGTGCTGGTTGATGTATATAAACATAAAAAACAGACGCCAGGTGAGGTACAGTGAGGTAAGACATGATTGTGAGGGACCTCCATCCAGTCTCTGTTCTTAATAACAGAATTCAGTGCATTTATCATAACCCTTGATCCACAGTATATAAAAGCCCAGATCCCAAACACTTTACAGAGGGTACAAGTACACACGTTAAAAGTTAAGATAAAGGGCAGCTTTACAAGGGCAGGTCTTCCTGGCCTCTGTCATTTCTTTGCAAATGCAGCTTGAATCAGAAACCTGTGCTTTAAATCCAGTATCTTTAACCAGGAGTTGATTATATTCACAGCACATTTCCAATATCACACCATCGCATGCATGACTAGAAGAAGCGTGGTGTTGAGGGCATTTGCATCCATGAGTACCACACAGAAGTCAAACATGACATGATGGGCCCATTTTATAGAAACTATTAATATTCATTCCTGTAACATCAATGCAGAACCAGATGTTAGAGCAGATTTGGAGCTTTGCAGATTTAGAGAAATTTACATGATGTGTGTACATCCATATTTTCATACATTACCGAACAGACTATGAGGTGAACATTTGTCCATGTTTTCAGACACCAGTATGTCAAGACATGGCTTTAAAGCCTCCCTGCTTGTTCTTGCTCTGTGCACTTTCTGCCCAGACATCCTCTTTTCTTCGAATTTTCAAGTCAAGAGCTATTGATGTAATTATTGACTTTTACTAAAAGGACATCAAGAAATGACTGTGTGTGAAAGCTCCATCACATGCTGTTGTGTTCATGAATGTTTAATGTTGTGCAGGTTTATTGGTTCCCTGACTCATACGCATCCTCTCATCCCTTCAAACACCGGAGAGAAAATGTGAATGGGAGACCGATAGATAGAAAATAAACATGGAAGACTTTGAGTAAAATTTGAGCACACATGCTATCCAAAAACCCAGTGATTATATATAATAACACAAAAGGGCACAGGCATAGGCATGTGCATTAAAAGTGGAAGTCCTAACAAAAGAAAGAAAATGAAATGGAAGGGCACAGGGTTACTACACATCCAAGGTTTTCCCTGAATTCTGATTGTCTGTCCAGGACAGAACATCAGGACTGCATATTAAACTCGATGCCTTTCTGTGAGAAAATGCGAAGTGTGATTGCGTGGTTGTTATGAAACCCGTGTCTGCCAACATTGCTTTTATGGTCAAACAAGTTTGTGTAAAAAAAACCCTATCCGCATCATGAATTTGAAACAGCGATCTTCAGATTCAGTGCCCGGTGTCTTACTGCTGAACCATCGGGGGGCATTAGCTTGCCGGCTCTTACCAAACCATTTATGGTTCAGGTCAGCTGAACGCATAGCAGCATTCATGGCCAGAGTATTTTTAAGTAAACCACAACAGTCACACAGGTCTTTTTTTCATAACTGACCCGAGCAGTTTATGAGTCTCCGCGTTTGTTTCTCTGCGTTTGTGTTTCATCCCTTTCCAGCCTCCCTAGTGAGCTCGACTGTCCTGTCTCTCTCCCCTTTCATTACACTGTCCTGTCTCTCTCCCCTTTCATGACCATGAAAATCCAATTTTTAAACGATCAGTCCTCAGCACTTGATCAACCATTCAAAAAGTCACAAATGCATGCACACCGCACCGGATATTAATAGCTGCTTTGACATTGAAACGGTTCCAGTATTTCAAAAACTGAAGGAGAAGAAGAGCTGCCAAATTCAGCTGTAAAAAGAAAAATAATAAAAATAAAACAGCAGTGTTATTGCTGACGTGATCACACTAATTACAGGGACAACGGTAATTAGAATGAAATACAAATCTTTGGGAGCTATAAATTCATTACCTTCAAAACTTTGGGTGGGCGGATTTGGTTAAAAGTGCCCCTTTTGCCAGCACATTTTGATGAAGCCACTGACAAAATTTTATAGGGCTGAGTTTGCAACCATAGAACATGAAGGAATTGAACGTGAACATGAAGGAAGTTCTGGGCGGGACCGCCGGTTTACTCATATGAAGATCAAGGCATCCCAAACCGTAAACAAAATAATAAAATAAAAATAAAAGTCCCTTAAAATAACTGTATATTACAGCACCTCTCCTACTAGCACATCTCTTCTCATCTAAACCCACGTCGCAAATGCAACAGCAGAAAGAAAAGCCAGAAATATCACCTTGAGCAGCGAGTTACGGTACACCAGTGAACTGAGAGAACAAAATCATCACTGCAACAACTCATTTCTCAAGTCATGTGGAATAATCATAACCTCACTGAAGCATGTCCTGGATATAGTCCTGTTTGTTTTCAGGCAAGGCATTAAAGTCTGATAGCACAGCTGTCTTGGGCTGGATCGCTGGAGCAGTCAGTCCGGGCCATTTCGCTGACAGACACGGCCAGGAGAGTCTGCGATGGATTTATTTAATCACGTCTGTCTCTTGATATCAGCCCATGGCCACATTGTATCTCTGAAGACACTGGAGGCAAGGGGCCTTGAATCGTTAACACCCTTCTATTAGCATGAAATCACGTTTGAATGGATTTGGAAGGTTCTTTAGGCATTGAACCTGGGGCCCGCCTTTGATTAACCAGAATCTCTCAACTGCCATCTTCAAATGACTTCCTACCGAGATTTTGGCCGGATATAAATAGCATTGATCTTTCATAAGAAGACAGAAGATTTATCAGGATAATGAGGGCATATTTTGTCCTTCTGCTTAACTCCCCTTTGGATGGAGGAGGCCTTATATGAGGCCTTATTGTCCCCAATTAGACACTTGTGTGTTTCCTAGATGGTTCTAGGAAGTGAGGCCTGGAGTTGAAAGCCGGCATGAGGAACAGCTGGTGTGGAGTTTAGCAGTCGCCCATTTAACATTTCAGCGTCCGTGTCTTTGTGAACGTGTGGAAAGGTCAGTGGCGGCCGTTATGAATTCCAGGAGCGCCCAGTCATCAATCTGCATATTCAACAGCCAGACTATCTGTTTCAGACATCAGCCCTCATTCACTCTCAGTGTGTTTTTGTTGCCTTTTCATGACCACAGGGATGGTTGCAGCTAATCCTCTCACTGAAACATTGAAACCCACTTTGACATTGTGGTGGAGGGGTGGTCCTTTTACACTTTTTAGGGCTTTTTGCACCTTGTATAGTGAGTGTGGAGGGCTGACCAGCTCTGACATAGTAGAATCAGGATAATTATCGGTGGGAACAGCTGAAATAATTAAGAAATAAGTGTCCAGCCACTAGAGTCCAAGAGATATGTCTTTTGGCGTCAGCTAAAGAGTTTCTTTGAAATGCTAATCGTTCTAGGGATCAGTTCTTATGTGTTCTAGACATTTTAGTTTAAATAACAAGTGTGATATTGATGAATGTAAACACATGATATACATTCAAAATAGTTTCACTGCATTGCTCTATTGAGAGAGAGATTTGGGCAGCAGGCTCGGTGAAGAATGAAGGCATGCCTACAGCCAGCTACAGCTTCAGTATTCACCCAGCCTGAGGAGGGAATTCTGATCTCGGATATTTACACAGCCTGATTAAATACTGAAAGTCCAAGTTGTACCAGAATCAATAAAGAGCTATAATGGACCATATGGGATGTGCTGCTCCTGCTCAGTAGAGATTTACAGCTTCTAATATAGCAGGACAAAGGCAGAGCACGGCAAGTTCATTTATATAGCACATTATTTGGCAATTCAAAATGCTTTACATAAATAAGGGTAAAAAGAAAATCGGAAGGACATTGTTGATAAAATAAAAGAATATGGGAAAACAATAAAATGAGACAATCAGTATTAGTACTTTTCAGCGCCCTAGGTTTGAATGATCATCATCTTTCAGGCATTAATCAATCCTTGGGAGATGAGCACTAACATCTGACCTCCATGAAAGTTAATGGAACCTAACAGATTAGATGAAACTTTAATAAAGACCCTTGGAAAAGAAAATGGCAGAGTTAAAGCCTGCTATTGAATGAATGGCAGCCGTAAGTGGATTTGACTTTAAAGTAATACAAAAAACATTTAAGGCAATAATAAACCTTGGGATAGTGTGTTAGTATTTAACCTCCAAGAGAATCAAAAGACACTTTTATGGTACTTTTTCACTGGAACAAGAAACCATGCGGCAGCAGAGCCGAACCCGAGTTGCTCGCAGCTGTGTTGACTGCATCACTGCTTTCTGATTGGTCAAAATGTCCTCACAACATGGAAAGAGGCCAATGGAGGCACAAACCAACAACTGGGAGGTGGATGAAGTTCCAGCTTGACTGTCTGTTTGGGCTGAAGATAAATTTCAGTGTTAGTTTTCTACGACTATAACAAATTTATCTTTAACTCTGTGAGAAACGTGAAGGTGATCCAGGACATCTCTAACAAGTTCTCTGGGTTCAGTTTTCAGCACGCGGATAAAGAATGCAAAGATAAAAAACCTAATGACTGGAAATAATAAAAGCCCACAATAACAAAAGCGGCTCTGACAGGAAAACTCTCCGCCGGTTCCACTCCATGGACGTGGTTTTGGGACGATCCGCCATAAACTGTGGAGAGAATTCAAAAACTGAGATACACTGGAACAGCAAAACATGCTCTAAATTCCTATGAACAATTATGGAAAAGTGCTTTTAGACTCTGAAACATCATGCTGTGGATGTTCTATGAGTCTGTAGTGGCCAGCGCGATTTTCTGTGCTGTGGTGTGCTGGGGTGGCAGCATGAAAGTGGCAGCAAACACCAAGAGACTCAGGAAGCGGCTCAGTGGTGGGTGGGGAACTCGACAACTTGGGAACTGTGAAAGGACTTCAGTCTGTCTTCGACAATGCTGATCACTTGCAAGCGCCCTGTTTCCTTCAGTAAAGGTAAATTAAATTGCATTGTGCTGGTGTCAGGCTAACAAAGAGTGAAAAAGGTGGAAATTCAAAGCCACATTAATAGAGTTGTTGAAAGACTGCAATACTTTAATTGAAATGTGCTGAAAAAGTACTTGGCAGCATTCATCACCACCAATGCATGTTTCAGTTGCATGTTTTCAGAGTCAGCATCAGATTTATTGATCCCGGAGGAAATTGCTTATGTTACGACTGCACGGAAACACAGTGACAGACACAAGAACAATATAAATATAAAGTCTACATAAAGCCAATAAAAACACAGCAGAAATACTCTGATATATACAGAAATGGCGTATTGATACATGTAGATAAGTAACTTACAGCTACTGGCTGAACACAGGGGTGAAAATTAGAGAACATTTAGTACTAGTATTGTTGTTTCTAAGTCCTTAAGCACAAAACACTCATGAACAGAACCTTAAAATAATTCTAACAAGCATGTTTTGAAATATGCTGCTATTTTCTTGCCTCACTCTGTCCTTGCCCAGAAGTATGAGCTTCATAAAGTGGAAAAGCAGAGTTTGTCTGGGCTTCCCTGCCACCCGACGAAACCCAAAGCACACCCACACAGGTGATCACCCATTCCTGATGCATAGTGGTTTTCATAAATCTATCCATTCCTCTTTTTCACCGGGAATTAAGAGGCAAACACTTCTGAAGTGCTGTTGACAGGAGACTCTCTGCACAATGGTTTGCTTTGTGCACAGTTCAAAAACACCTCAATAACCTAAAAATCAAGGACTGTCCTGACTTTAGGGACCTTTGTTTAATACTTTATTCATGAACGTTACATCTAGGACATCTGTAAAGCTCATTGTGTTCCTTTTTCAAAGAGAAGTCCCTGTTTGGTGGAGTGAATGCATCGTCTGGTTAAAAGGACATTGTCTGGGGATGAATAAACATCCTCTTGATGGGTTGATTCAATCCGATCACAGAAACAGCTGCACATGAAGCAGCAGACAAAGGCCAGTTCATTACAATGTTTGTTCTTGACTATAAAACTCCTTGCAAATGAAGAAAGAAATCCAAGTTGTGTCAACTCGCAGATTGCGGTTTGCACGGTTATCAGTGAAGTAGCACACACGCCGTCCAGCTGCAATAACTGAGGAACCCTTTGAGGTGTTTCCATTTAAAGCCATTTACAGCTTCATAAACACTTAAAGAGGGTTAATAATCAGGAGCAAGTGCAACCACATGATTTTCTTTGACAAAGCCTGCTCTAATGTCTCAATCTATCAGTTCAAACAGCCTGGGCACGATCGGAGCAAGCAGAAAGCAAACATGCTCCTTCTCTCACTCTCTGATGTCCTGCAGGCTGTGGGTCATGAGGAGAGCTTGTTTCAGAACAGGCAAGCTTGAAGCGCCAAGGTCCCATAGAGGTGAACCTATTTCCTGAAGCGCTGACCCCACAGGGCACAACAGCGTGGAGGGGCCTTGAGGAACAAGCGCTCCAGGTGGGCAAAAGATGAGCCCTGCTCCTGAGTTCCTGTGCACTGAGTGGCAGAAGGTTGCTTGATGAGGGAGCACACTAGGAGCACTATTATAGTCAAAGGGGGTTGATTCCAATATCCTGATACCTGGAGAGGCAGATTCATTATGCACTGACATAATGGGTGGAGATGGAGGTCTGAGTCAACAAGCAGTTGTAGAGACGCCCCCTCCCCCCCCCCACCCCCCTCCCCACCCTTCCAGCTAATTAGAACTGCATAAAGTTGAAGGCATGGTTAGCATCAGCCTGATCCCCGAAGACACAGACTCCGGCGTGTAAAGGGGAAAAGTTCACTGCGATTTCATTACGTAGCCAACGGGAAAAATCAATGGACAGAATCACGTTTAATGTCATTACAGATACAGAATAATATAATTTCGGTCATGTTCCACCTTGCCTGTGGTCAAAATGAACTACCTCCATGCTGCATGTTTCCTCCTAACACTTCCATTGATAGAATACAGTATTTGTCATAATAGTGAATTAATTCAGTTGTCAACCGTTGTTCTGATGTTCTTGTATTTTCTTGCGCTCTCTCTTTGCGCTCTATGTATTTTGTCCTGTTCTGCACTTGTGTAGTCTTGTGATGTTCTCTTTCATTTCTTGTGTTGCTCCATAGTCCTTTAGGACCATGGTTTCAATTCACTGTGTACTGTGTGTATGTCTGAAATAGCGCTAAACCTACTTGACCCGACTTGAATAATCATCCTGTGCTCTAGTGTGACCACAAAATCAGTCAAGAGCACCTCATGAGCCCCGATCATCCCTATGGCCAACAGTCATGCCCAATGTTAAACCACAGTCCTGCTATGGGCTGGGAACTGTCCTTTAACTGCCCCCCCCCCAAGTTAAAGTGAGGGGCCAAATTCCATTAAGTGCCCTGAGAGACGGCATCCTTCAGGCAGTAGACCCTACCTCAAAGTATATCTGCTGCTGTTCTCCTAAATGTTTGTATGTTGCACTGTAACCTGTTACACTGTCTTGTTTTACTTTTGTCTTTATGTGGTATGTTGTGTGTGTTTGTGTTTTTGTGCTGTCTGTGCACCTGGGACTGTAGGAAACATCATTTCGTTCAATTATATACTGTGTATGTGAATAGATGACAATAAAAGCCAACTTGACGTGAACCTGACTTGACTGGTGCAGCTGGTGGCCTAGAGGTTAGGGAGTTGCCCCTCCAATCAGAAGGTCGTGGGTTTAATTCCCAGGACTGCTAGTGGCACCACTGAGGTTGAGTAAGGTACCGTTCCCTCACACGGCTCCCCGGGCGCGGTGCTCCTGGCTGCCCGCTGCTTCACTTGGTGAATGGGTTAAATGGGTTACATACAGAGCAAAAAGTTCACACTGTTCACACTGTGTTCTGTGGTGTATTCACCGCAGAGGGGCGTGGTCCAAACACAAAGAGAAAGGCCGTTCCCAGCAGGCAAAACCAAAGGGCTGCCCACTTGATCGCCAAGGATTCTTTTTCAGTGGGGTGTACTTAAATGCACACACAGAGCTTGCTAATGTACCACACTCCTGCTAATGTACTCTCTCTCCTCCATCAAAGTCTCTTAGTGCCCAGAGAATCACACTCCCTCCATCGCCTCTCCAAGTGCATCCTGGGGCCATTCTTCCACAGGTAAGTGACACAAACGTGCTTGGCCATCCACATGTTGTGTGATCCATCAGACAAAGCACCTTCCAGTATTCCATGGTAAAGTTCTGATGATTGTTGTTATTGTGGTCTTTTATTTGATGACTGTTCATTGTAGACACTTTTGACAGTGAACAGGGGTTAACATGGGCACTCTGGTCTGAATCTACTTCGCTCCAATCACTGTGATGCACTGTGTGTTCTGACTTCTTTCTATCAAAGTCAGGATTAACTGAAATAATGAATGTATTTGTGTCAGTGGTTTGAATTTTGTAGCTGATTTGTTTATCACCTGTCTATGTCATTACATAGCAGTGTTTCATGCAGAACTCCTGTAATGTGTTATGTGAACACCCCTTGTTTATCAGATTATCACCATTACAACAGTTTTCCCATTTGAGATTTGCCTTATCAATAACATAGTGGTGGAGTACATTCACACTTTATATCAGGATGTAGGATTCGGTAACTTTTGATATGTTTCAGTGGGACAGTAACGTCTAAAACTCTTCGTTGATAAATACTGTGAGAGTGTTTATATATGACCATTCAGAACAGACATGACGCACATTTCCTTAAAGGTTTTTTTTTAAACCGCATTCAATAATTCTCTGCCTCTCAGAATGAGATGATGCAGCTCCTGAAGTGAAACTGAAGTGAAAGGAAACCATTTGTCATGCGTGAACACATCACAGCACACAGCGTGAACAGTGTGAAATTCCTTCTCTGCTTTTAACCCATTTAACCCATTCACCAAGTGAAGCACAGTGCCCCGGGAGATGTGTGTGGGGACGGTACCTTACTCAAGGGTACTTCAGAGGTGCCACTGGCAGTCCTGGGATTCAAACCCACAAGCTTCCAATTGCAGCAACCACCAGGCCACCAGCTGCCCCAGCTCTTCTGTACGGAGGAGCGTGAGCATGTAGATCTTTGACGCCTGGCCATCTCTGTTTGGGGATAACCTTGCTGGAGGCCATCTAACATCCCTGTATTCCTTCATTCTTCTTCTTTTCCTCCCTTAGTAGCTACATGAACTGGTGGGTTGGGAGCAGAGAAAACACTGTCCATATTAACGAAGGAATGACGCTCTTAAACCACAGCACTAAACTCTTTCCTCCCTGTCTCAATATCCCGTATCCCTTCTTCCATCCTTTTCTATACAGTTAATATTAAAGATAAGAATATAAAATAGGGTGAGATAAGATGACAGAAAAAGAAAGCATGAGATATAGTAAGATGATAAAACAGGATGAGGAAAGATAATAGAGGGTAATAAACCAACCAACCAAGAGAATCAGATTAATGTTATTGTCCACACCTCTCTTCTCTTGATGCTGTTGCTTGCTGGCTGCGCTGTGAGATTCAAGGTAAGACAGAGAGAGATGAGTTTGTTCTTATTGGCATCATTTTTTCTTCAGTGTGTCTGCGTCATCATTTTTGATTACAGAGCCTTTTCCAGTAATGTCTGTCTTATTACACTTATTACATCCATCTATTCATAAACCCCTGAAAGTCCAGTGGTGTGTTGACTCTGCTGGCCCAATCTAATCAGTCAGCATTTCCATATTTCACTGCAATCTATATGATTTTCTCTGTAAGGATGTAAACAGCACTTCCAGGATTTCTGATTTTAAATCTCTTTCTGTTCTCCCTAACTGTGTTTGGTGCTGCACTTCACACTGATGGAGAAATGCTTTGGTACCATCACAGTACACAGTATTTCATCTCTTTATATTTAGTCATTATAAGCATGTCTTCAAACTTGGGATGCACAATAAATAATCAATTAATCATTATTCATATTGCATATTAGTTTTGCAGAGGACGTTGTCACAGAAATCTGCAATATGCAAATGATCCACTAACCAATCAGTGTTTCCTACAGGGTGACCAATCACAGCACCAGGTGAGTTACTGGGTATTCTGATGAATCTGGGTGTTCTGACGAAGTCTTCATGTGATGCAACAAATATCAAATTGTTTTGGCTGATCTTTAACCATGAAAGACCCTGAATGGCTGAGGTGTTGGTTTTGTGACATCACAAAAACTTTGAAAACAGGTTGTTTTTGCAGCTTAGTTGCCATATATGGACTGTATGGATGAAGAGTGAACATACATTTTAAATTTTCAACTAAATTTACAAGCTTCAAGCCTTTTTAATTACAGAAAAGTGATGAAATGGCCCTTTAATACAGTGAAAGGCATAGCAATGGGAATAGGTAGCAGTAAAATCGCAACACAGATGTTTTGTTTATGCAGCCTTACTGCTCAGCTTCAGCAATGCAGGAACAGAACGTCTTCATGATCAGTGAAAGGACTGATTCTTATACCCTCAATGCAAGTAGCAGGCTAAGCTAAAAACCTTTCTGAAAGAGTGTTTTATTTAATTGAACATATGAAGAACATCCAGAATGAAGACACACTTCATTGTTTACATTTTTGCGGCTTTTTTTAGGAGCACTCAAAAGTCATTATGAACTCAAAAGTCATCTTGTTGCTCAGTAACCACCCGTCTACCACGTTTATATCAAGAATAGACATTCATAGTACTAAAAAAACCCTACTGACTCATCACTGCACTCACTACCAGAAATAAAGATGTTATTATGCTTGCTGGCTGCGCTGTGAGATTCAAGGTAAGACAGAGAGAGATGAGTTTGTTCTTATTGGCTGGTGGTCCATCATTTTTTCTTCAGTGTGTCTGCGTCATCATTTTTGATTACAGAGCCTTTTCCAGTAATGTCTGTCTTATTACACTTATTACATCCATCTATTCATAAACCCCTGAAAGTCCAGTGGTGTGTTGACTCTGCTGGCCCAATCTAATCAGTCAGCATTTCCATATTTCACTGCAATCTATATGATTTTCTCTGTAAGGATGTAAACAGCACTTCCAGGATTTCTGATTTTAAATCTCTTTCTGTTCTCCCTAACTGTGTTTGGTGCTGCACTTCACACTGATGGAGAAATGCTTTGGTACCATCACAGTACACAGTATTTCATCTCTTTATATTTAGTCATTATAAGCATGTCTTCAAACTTGGGATGCACAATAAATAATCAATTAATCATTATTCATATTGCATATTAGTTTTGCAGAGGACGTTGTCACAGAAATCTGCAATATGCAAATGATCCACTAACCAATCAGTGTTTCCTACAGGGTGACCAATCACAGCACCAGGTGAGTTACTGGGTATTCTGATGAATCTGGGTGTTCTGACGAAGTCTTCATGTGATGCAACAAATATCAAATTGTTTTGGCTGATCTTTAACCATGAAAGACCCTGAATGGCTGAGGTGTTGGTTTTGTGACATCACAAAAACTTTGAAAACAGGTTGTTTTTGCAGCTTAGTTGCCATATATGGACTGTATGGATGAAGAGTGAACATACATTTTAAATTTTCAACTAAATTTACAAGCTTCAAGCCTTTTTAATTACAGAAAAGTGATGAAATGGCCCTTTAATACAGTGAAAGGCATAGCAATGGGAATAGGTAGCAGTAAAATCGCAACACAGATGTTTTGTTTATGCAGCCTTACTGCTCAGCTTCAGCAATGCAGGAACAGAACGTCTTCATGATCAGTGAAAGGACTGATTCTTATACCCTCAATGCAAGTAGCAGGCTAAGCTAAAAACCTTTCTGAAAGAGTGTTTTATTTAATTGAACATATGAAGAACATCCAGAATGAAGACACACTTCATTGTTTACATTTTTGCGGCTTTTTTTAGGAGCACTCAAAAGTCATTATGAACTCAAAAGTCATCTTGTTGCTCAGTAACCACCCGTCTACCACGTTTATATCAAGAATAGACATTCATAGTACTAAAAAAACCCTACTGACTCATCACTGCACTCACTACCAGAAATAAAGATGTTATTAGGACTTCAGAGAAATGTCTGTTGGTTCACAAACAAGATGTAAAAAAGTAAAAGTTCATTTTTCATTTATTTAATCTGCAATTCGTTTAGGCTGTGCATCACAAAGGTATCACTTTAATATCTTTACAAAATCTATAAGATAAGATACATATTAAAAGATGTAAACAACAGAATTTTGAGTCACTCTATATTATATATATTAGAGACCTGGGGCAATTTTCAGTTTTGTTTTTTTTTTGCTTGCTGTCATCCAATGCAAAAAACTGAAATACTATTACAGGACAGGAGTTTGACATCACATTCAACAAATCTGAAAATCTCAAACAAAGAAAAGTCACAGCTCCGAAGGTGTTTATAATGTGCTGAAGCTCTAACAGAGCAGAGGAACCTCCCCAGTCCTTGGGGTTCATCAAGAAGCAGCAAAGTATAATCAGGCCAAGCTCAGTCTCAGGTCTTGTTCACCGCCGAGGTCTACACGTGACATCAGCCGTGGTGTCAAACACTCAAAACTCTGTCACAAAGTGGACACGACTAAGAAACTCCTACAACTACCTGTTTTCAGAACTGTCAAACTGAACACAGTAAACTGCGAAGTAATGTCTTAGTGTAAAGTCATCATTTGTTGTATGTGAACACACCACAGCACATTAATCCATTCACCAAGTGAAGCAGCGGGCAGTCAGGAACACAGCACCCGGTGAGCAGTGTGTGGGGACGATACCTTACTCAGGAGAACCTCAGCGGTGCCACTAGCAGTCCTGAGACTTGAATCCAGGACTTAAAAACCCTTACCACCAGGCCACCAGCTGCCCCTTTATGTCCCGCTTTAGGTTCTGTAGTGTTGACTAAGTCAAATGTGAAATATTTGACTTGTTCACAAGATCCTGTTTGAAGCACATTTTTCTCCAAAAGATGAACGTAAGGGTTTCAAGTGTTTTTTAGTTCAAACCAAGTTCATGGTTTTGTTACATTGTGAACACTTGATCAGGTTAGTTTTGATTTCACACTGCAGTTTTTAGAGCAAAAAACTTTGCATGGCACACATACGTCCTGTCGTCACCTGTGTGAGGTGCGTCTTCCTACAATTGACACTAACTGGTTCGTTGACAGGCATGTTGTTAGTTCATCTTTTTCTGTTTGAATGATGAAAAAAAATCCCAGAGATTAATTTTGTTGCCACTACTCTACTATTATTATAATGGCATTACTGCCAGCAGTAAGAGCCACACTCGAGACTAGTTTGACTAGTTACCTAATGAAGGCGATGAGTTTCAGCATTTTTATTCTTTTTTCTCCAAGTTTACTTTTGATTTCTTCACTGGACCAAATTACTGCTGCTACTGCGCCTCACACTTCTCTTCCAGTTCTTCTTCTTCCTCTGTTGTTTAATGAATGACGACAGCCTGTCTCAGTTTCCTGCAATCGGTCCAAAAGTCTGAACCATGTTTTCACACTACAAACAAACTGACCATGATTCAGTTTGACCTCTTTGTTGGTCTTTTGGTTCAGACCAGTCCTGGGCACCTTTCACACCTGCTGTTCTGGTTCGCAACAAACTGGAAAGTCTGAATGTCCAGGCCAAACGAGGTAAGTGTGAAAGTACCCTTAGATTCTCCATAGAACATAGAATAAATGATACCATAGTACAGTTTGCGAATTCAGGTATTTCTAAACATCACTGGGGTTTTGTTTGTGATCACCTGATCTGGATTTTGACTCAAACCTGACCAATGGTGACTTCAGGCAGGACTCTGAGAAAAGGTCACCGTCTACAACACTGGTTCACTGGTGTGAACAAATTTGCCTGCAAGCTTTCGTAACATCATGCTGACTGCAACCTGCAATTCACAGACTCATGGTGTGGGGTGGCGGCGGCCTAGTGGGTCGGAGATTTGCCTCTAGATCAAGAGGTCATGGGTTCAAATCCTACCTTCATGGGTTCAAATCCTATCTGAACAAGACCCTTAACCCCAAGTTGCTCTGGGGAGACTGCCCCCTGTAGTTAAGGAATGAAAGTCGCTTTGGATAAAAGTGTCTGATAAATGCCGTAAATGAAAATAACGTCCCCAAAGCCCAGCGAAGGTAACACACAAAGTGAGCTCAGCCCTAATGACTTTAGGTATATTAAAGGTATGCTGGTACACCATCATATGCAAAGTCGTACGAACATTAAAATTCATGCCACTGTAACTTTGCTGCTTTTCATGTGATCAGCAGGATTCAGGTACAGAGAACGACACAAATAAGCAGAAAAAACTATTCCAGAGAGTTTTTGGGGGTGTGGCCATGTACGTCTGAAAAATTTAAATGCAGGCAGGCCCCCATGCAAAGGCTGCGCAGCAGGACAGAGCACAGATAAGAGAATCCACTAAAAAAAGACAGCACACACAGTTCTAGGAACATCATTTATTCATCCATTCATCCTGCATGCTGCTTCTCATGCTGGGGGATCGCATCAGGTACGATCTTTTCAAAAGTCCATACATACCCCGCAGATTAAATATGAATAAAAACCTAGTCCACAAACACAGAAGACTATATTAAGGACTCCAAACGACCTCGGTACATCAGTTCTCATTTGAACTTTTTATATAAAAACCAACTACCTAAAAAGACTTTGGAGCAATGCATTACATACTTCCCATTAAAGACCATGATTTTCACCAAGCAATATCGCATTCTATTTATAGATCAATATCAAATCATTCAATACACACCGAAGACGAAGATTGTTTAAGAAATATTGAGAAATATGGGAGTTGTTATGTAGAATTATAAGGCCATACAGAGGGGAAGGAGAGTATAGGTTAAATTCAACTTAAAAATATCATCAATGTCCATAACCCGTATTAAACTTTATTATTAAAGACCATTCAGCAGTTCATAACTTTACTGTTCTCATCACAGTGAATACTGAACATGCAACACCACACACTTCCAAGCAGTAGCTCATTAAGGCGGTTACACCAGCTGCCTTGAGAAGGATTTTTGGAAAATCGATATAGAGGCACTTACACTGTGGAAAAACTTCATACAAATATAACAGAAAACCTGCACTGTGATAGTAATCAGATAAGTGCAGTATACCTAGGATTTCAAGCCAAATGGAAATCATGCTCGATGTTTTATTTCAACTTAAGGAGGCGAATTATGGAGGTAGATCTTCCCTTTAGAGTCCAAGGCAGTTGTTTCAGATTAGATGTCTTATGTAAGATACACTCACATCACTGTGTAAGTTTTCCAAAAGTAGGATTCGGATCAACTTTAAAAAAACCCGCATGTCCTCGTTATATAAGCCTCTGTGCTGAAAATGTATAAAACGTACAGAGGAATAATTTCAGTGGTTTGTACCTCCTGAAATGATATAAGTCAAACTTGCTTTCAGTGCAACTATTATGGCATTTTTCAATGTATGCATGCTTATAAAAGGTATATTTTATGTACATTAAAAACACTACATTAGTACATTAGTGTACTGGATTGAGTTTTAGGACACTTAAAAATAGACTGTTTGTAAACAGTACATTACATAGTTAACCTGAGGAACCCTGAGGACTGTCGGAAAGATTTAACAGTACAGAGCCGTAAATGTACGTGTGAATGAAAACTGTATTCGATGTCTAACACACGGTAGCTTGGGTGGTTTACTCTGGGGTGGTAATGGGAGTCCAGTGTTTTCAGAGTCTCTGAGGCCAGCGCTGCTTCAGTCGATCAAAGGCATGCACTTACAGCACTTGGCCAGTCGGCTCTGTCTCTTGGTGTCACCGTCCAGCAGGCGGTCCTGATAGTTCTCGTACTCCGTGATGGCGTCCTCAATACGAGTAATGTACAGCCAGGTCACGATTACTCCAAAAAACTGGAAAATAAAAAAAATCAGTTGGTCATGGTTCCACATAGTAATTGTGCAAGGTGTGCAGGATATGTTTTATCAAAGAAGGCAGTTCATTTCCCAAAACAGCCAATTCATGAGGAAGAACAGATTTTATAGGGTTATAGATCTACTGACACACCAGTCCTACACTTCTTCAGCTCTTCATATGCTAGATGACATCACTTTTAAGGCCATCAAGCTTAAAAATAATGCATTATGACTGTTTATATAGTAGTAGCCCTTAGAACTCAGTACCAGTAAACTCTGATTTCAGTAAATATAAACGGTGTAAACCAGTCTAGAACTGTTGTTGGTTCTCCTACACGCTCGCCGTTTGCTGCTCTTTCTCATATTATGCAAAACTCACTTTAGTTATAATAGGTCTATGGGCTATACAAAACATAAAGAGATCTCACAAGCTTTATTCTTAACAGTCTGTCCCTTTCAAAATGAGCGTGACGTCCCACTGGGCCAATTTGCATAGAACCGGCCCTCATCTGTCGAGACCCCACCCACTAGATTAGCTGAAGATCCGCCATTTTGTCTGCTAGTTTTACGAGCACGGATAAGACGCCGAGCGCTCTGTCTACAGGCAAAGGCAAGTCACACATGAAGTGCTGTGTTGTGGCTGTAAAGAACAGCACAAATCCCTCCACTTTCTCCCAGACAAAGAAAACCGAAGGACTGCGCGACTCCATTTCATTTTCGATGGCCATTTCCCAGCAACAATCGGTTTCGTTCCACCTTAAAAAGTTCCACATTAAGTATTTAAGGTGGAACGGAAAATCCGACTAAGGAGCTGTGAATAAGGAGCTAACTTCAGCGTTGTGGGGGATCTGAACCTACTGTCTGTGACAAGTCAGCAGGTGAGGGAGATGTAAGTACTTTCAAATAATGACTTTTGTGTTTCTATCGCAGTTAAGTATGAACTAGCTTGTTCGTTTCGTTTCGCATGGGATTGGTGAGGTGTGGCCAGCAACAGCTTATTTGCATGAAAAGGACAAAGCCCTGAAACGGCTCGTTTTGAAAGGTACTGTGAAGAATAGAGCTGGTGAGATCTCTTTATGTGAGAGTGATTTTGTGCCAATAACTTCATGAACATGTTTTGTATAGCCCATAGACCTATTATAACTTGTTTTTTTAAAAAGTGAGTTTGCATAATTAAAAAAAAACACTCCAGATGAGTCAGGGGTGGACTGGCAGTCTGTGCGTTCTGGAAAAGAACGTCTGTCCGGTGCTCGGCGGCCGTCGGCCTGTCTTTCTCGACAGAGCTCTGCCCGCTGGTGAAAAAAGTCCAGCTGTGTTTTAGTCCCAGGCCGCCCCTGCTCTGAGTACAGCGTATATTTAACCATCCCAAAAGCGTTTTCTTTGTGTTCTCACGACAGTACAAAAACATTTACACAGTTATATTTTATATGGAAATGTAGCTGAATTTACGTTCATATTCATCTTACAAAATTAGTACATTTTTCTTAATAATTTAGAAGTAAAATGTGTAAAAAAAAAAAAAACCATTGCCATGAAAAAAGCAAAAAGAAAAAATGCTGAGAATATTTGCAGGTTCCGCGTTATTGTGGAGATTTCTGCGTAAAACTATCAGTTAGGTTCTCTGAAAAAATCAGCATGTGACAGAATCCGCGACTCCTGATCCGCGTAAAACCGGGGGGTTATTGTACACTGCTTGATACACATTGCTGGAAATTCTACCGTATCATTATTAACCCTGTTATTAAAGAAAATAAATGCATTTTCTGATGTTGTGTACTAAACAACGGCTGTTATCCTTTTCAAACCACTTTATATTCAAAAGAGTTACAAACAGACAAGCAGCACTTTGGAATGAATCTCCTCAAAAGCAAGACAAGCATTCACAGTAATCAAACCGCACAACCTGCCTCGTCTCATTTTAATTCACTTAAACACAAGCTCGTTGGTGCGCCAATTAAACACAGCAGTCGGTCACAGCGGCAGCGGCTTCGTCGCCAAGAGGAAGATTCACAACATTAGACAGATCAAATTTGACAGTGTAAGACCCAAAATACACTTTTAGCAGTTATAAGAAAGGATCAGTACAACACGGTTGTGTTGCAGTGATTAAAATCAGGTTTATTCAGATGAAGGCCTATTTAAGATCACCACGGCTCCTACGACCCACCTGCCGTTCCCAGTAATGAGTCTTACTTTAGGATGCAGTGTACCTTTTTATTACCAGCATACCAGTCTGCAGCTATTCACCCTAATGTGATTTACTTATACACCTTTACACCAAAACACCTTTACTCATACTGCACCTGGCCTTCACTCAATGCTAAACTAATTTTCATTTAAAGCTCATAAAAATGAAATGAGATCATCTGAGCGATCATCTAGTCAAGACTGCAGTTCTGAGTGCATTTTCACACACTTTAATTCGACACATTTAGGGCAAAATCTTTCACGGATGGATTATTAGCACTACTTGTCAACATTATTAAATTATAAGAAATCCTTCTAGAAATGTTTACAGGGTTAACAGGGCTGATGTGGTCCTGACTGGCTGAAACATCAATATAATATAAATTACTGATTAAGATTATTAGGATTTATGTTAAGGTCTGTGTGTGTGTGTGTGTGTGTGTGTATGTGTGTGTGTGTGTCTGTGTCTGTCTGTCTGTCTGTGAATTTGTGTATGTGTGTATGTACGTGTGTGTGTATGTGTGTCTGTGTGTGTGTGTCTGTGTGTGTGTGTGTGTTTGTGCGTGTGTGTGTGTGTGTCTGTCTGTGAATTTGTGTATGTGTGTATGTACGTGTGTGTGTGTATGTGTGTGTGTGTGTCTGTGTCTGTCTGTCTGTCTGTGAATTTGTGTATGTGTGTATGTACGTG
>JBBPCX010124513.1:0-19565 GCA_037974365.1 Hydrocynus forskahlii
GGAGTGGCAAGATATTTGCAAGCCAGCAGTGCCAGCTTGTCATGAGCTCCTGAATGAGCTGACCACCTCTCCGAGGGTCAGTCCAGCATACTGATGATGGGCTCTGCTCTGTACAAGTGCATGGTTCTGTCAGGCAGCAACTCCTCATCTGATTCTGAATCTGAACCTATCTGTAAAAGACTCATTTTCTTGGGTGGCTCATCATCACAAGTCTGTCGAGGTGGGGACTGTTCATGCAGCAGTCGTCCAAGTGTGGTCCACACCCTCTCTCTGTCACTCTTGGGGTGGCACTTCAAGTCCTTGAAACAAGGATCCAAAGCTGTTGCAATCTTGAGCCATTCATTGTTAATATAGTTTTGTTGACGGGAGATTTGGTCTTCTTGGAATGCTGTTTTAAACCTAGCTACACACGCAGAGTCATCATCAGAGGTTCCCGTCACACGATGCAGGTGGCAGAGGGCAGGCAGGACCACCGAGCAGGAAATGTAGGATTCCCCACCCAGAATCTCAGTTACATACCTGTAGTGAAAACACACAAACAGAGTGAGAGATGGAAGAAGAACAAAATGGTTATTAAAACAAGAACTGGATTTTCTTTAATCAGTTCATTTTATTTCAGCCTAAATTGTATATAGATTGCTTACTTGCAGGACTCCAGACGCTCCGTCGTTATAACATGAAACATGATCATGCAATTACGTGAAATAGTATCAAATTTTAACGTGATATTTTCACGCTATAACGTGATAGGATTTGTCGTTATAACGTGACGTTTTCACATTTTAATGTAATATTTTCACGTTATAACATGATACAATTTCTCGTTTTAACGTGATGTTTTCACGTTATAATGTAATATTTTCATGTTACAACGTGATGGTGAGAATCTTGGCAGTAATACGCTTTCGTGGTAAGTTATGCAACTTTTTTGGTAGTAATTGATGTTTTAATGATGATAAGATGTATTTATGTGACGGAGTTTACAATTTAGACATGGTGTAGTTAGGACTCAAAGGATTCGGTTCAATGGAGATCTAATGGATCCGGGTGATTCACCCGGGTGAGTTAGGAATCACACAGTTCTCATTTCATTGACATTGAGGACACACCTGGATACCAGACGGCTTTTTCCCAGCTGGCCTTTGCTGGCAAGAAGGAACACGATCCAATCGGAGATGCTGTTAGTAACCCCAAAATCCTGCTGGCTCAGTCCTTACACAAACTCTCCACAGCCTGCCCTGGCAGGGTAAGGGTATTTTCCACCAATATTAATTCATTTTACCAGAATTATCCATTCTGTGTACAGATAGCCCAGCTACACAAAAGAGCAAAAGGTACACCAGTCTTTGATTGTAAGCTATACTTTAATGAACATGTTCTAATCTGAGTTGTCCTTTCCGGAAGGTTCCTTCGATGCTGAGTACAGGAGACTCACTGTCAAGATTGACGACTAGATTGTCGACTCGATATCTCGCACACATACAATCACAGGGTTGCCCAAAACTGCACCGTCATCTGCTAAAGCGGATTTCTTGGGTGGGGACAAAAGTTTCACAAATAGATTGTGTGAAATCAGCTGCCAATCAATGGGAAGATTTTTTTTTCTGTAGTTACTGAAGTTGTTTTTACTGTATAAATAAGGGCTGTCTTTGTGGCACTGAAAACAAAGCTCTTATTTTTTTCCCCGTTCCCTCCCCATTCTTTTCTTTGTTGCATGTATCAATGTTTTGTTCGTCTGGTCTTAGTTTTAAGGCTTTGTCTAATTGTTAATAAAAAGATGCACTTGTATAATTATTACATCTTTATTTTCTTGTTCTGATAAATATGCAAAGCAAGGTTTCTCCAATCATTAAAGCCCAAAGCAGGTGGCCTAGTGGTTGGGGCGTTCGCCCTGCGATCAGGAAGTTGTAGGTTCAATCCCAAGACCGCTAAGCACCTTCGAGGTACCCTTTGAACAAGGTACCGTCCCCACACACTGCTCCCCGGCCGCTCTGTTCCTGGCTGTCCACTGCTTCACTCGGTGAATGGGTTTAAATACAGAGGAAGAATTTTGTGTTGTTCGTGCTGTGGCGTGTTCACAGGTTTGACCTTGGGCTTAAGTGTTCTGGCTAAACTAAGAAATCCTGATTTGTGAATGACACCCTGTTGAAGAGGCCAGTATAATGTGACTTTTGCACCAAGGCGGCGTTCATCTCTCTATAAAGCCGAAGACAGACGGTGGTCTGTAATTTTGTCAGCTGGAGTTTAGGATTATTGAAACACCTAAACTGGGGCTTTTATACGCACACCCACACTGCCACTAGTTCAAATAAAACTGGGCCCAGATCAGCACTTAAGCATTGGTTTTGGCTTTTCATTAATTAAATCCGTCAGTTAACTTCTCAGATTTGTTTTGTAATGGCCTAAAGACATGCTTGGGGTTTGTAAATTGAATGGTGGTGTATTACTCAACAAGGGAAAACCAGTTTCACGTTACTTCCCAGATCTGTTGTGTTTTCAGTGGTAGTCCAGAAGGCCTCACTGACTTAATCATAATCATAATCAGGCTAGATAACCTGCAGTGGGTTCCCAGGCCTGCCTGAAACATACTGTGCAGCCTAACACTTGTGGTTTCTTTGCAGCATGCATCATTTGAAAAAATATTTTCCGTTTAGTAAAGAGCCCTTGAAAGAGTTGTCAAGAATTATTGGCAGCACCTTGTTTCTAGTCTTATGATCTCATTTTCAAGTTCCTGGGTAAGTCAGGATCATGTAATTGTGACACACAATGCCAGTTAAGAACGTAACTAATAAAACATATTTTAGAGCATAGACATCATAAACAAAATTATTTTTTGCTCATTATTAGCAATGATGCCAAATCCTGGGGAAACACCGTATCATTAAATACCAGCATTTTCAACATAATTTCCATCACGTTGGTGGCTTATTTATTTAATTATTTTATTTGTTTATAAATATACTTATGCCAGAGGTTGAGATGAAAGAAAGTGCAAATCAACAACTTACAAAAAATTAAGAAATGTTTGTTTTTTCTCCTTTTTGTGGTCCACCTGCAGCTGAAAATGGACTCTTCAAGTCTCTCCAAGCGTTTGGTCCATCTGCAAATGCCACATTTCACAAAAAAAATACCTCATTTATAAAAACAAATGGGCTCCAAACCCAGTTTTGTTCACTTCAAGAAATAACTGTCTGAACGTGGCACCACTGTTAAATACAACGCCTTGAAAAATATTCAAACCCCTTGACCTTTTCCACATGATGTCACGTTACAAATACAAGCTCTACCTTAAGTGTATTTTACTGGGTTTTTATGTGACATAAAGTAGCGCATAGTTTTAAAATGGATGGAAAATGACACATGGTTTTCAAAACATTTTACACATTTTTAAGTGTCCATTTTTATTATACGCGAACACAGCACACAGTGTAAACAACTATGTTTTGTTTTTGTTTTTTTTTATTAATAAATGTCATCAAGAAGAACCAACACAATAGGAAAACCAGAGTTCAACGTTGGGGGGGGGGGGGGTAATCACTTATATAAAGATTCCTAAAATAGAACAAACCGTTACAGTCCTAACTGCCTTTTGTTTTAAGGAGTACTTAATTGAACAAATATATGGTTTGAACTCTTTCTCGAAAGCAATAAAGCATGGCTTCTTACCCACAAACTTACATTTATGTATATGAAATTTTGCCATCAAAATAATAAGGTTAATTATGTAGCCTACACATGAGACGTATTAAGTGTGTCATTTTCTGTGAGACCAAACGATACATTTTTCCACAGTAAAATAAAGTTTTTAACAATGCGTTCAGAAATAAAAGTACAAAGGTTTTGCCAGAAAACTGGGCAATGCCAAAACAAAAGTAAACCACTTCGTTAGCCTCATTCAGCCAGTGCCGGGAGGGCTCAGGAGGAGAGCGGCGCCCAGGGGGCAGTGTTTTCCTGGAGGATCTGTCAGGCGGAGAGTCCCGGGGTTCACGCAGAGGGACTTCTTGCAGGTGGAATTCTCTAACCATCAGGACCTCAGCCCCATTTTACCCCCGAACCAGAGCGTCTTCAGATCTTCCACCTTAAGTAGCGGCTTCAGCCTGGTCCTCAGGATCCACAACAGGAAGCGGGAGGAGTCTTTGATTAAAAGGTAAAGTTTAGTCTGATCTGAGAACGGATGTCTCCTTCGTCTTTAATGTCATCTACAGTGTAAAATCGCACAGCGTATACCGGGCATGAGGGACTTTTAAGAGTTTAAGATGCACCATGTGCAGTACGACATGCGCGCACTACATGGACAAAAGTATTGGGACGCCTGAACATTACACTTACGGGGACTTTTAATGGCGTTGCATTCAAACATTGACTTAAATATGGAGTTCGTCCTCCTTTGCAGCTCTAACAGCTTCCACTCTTCCTAGAAGGCTTTCCACAAGATGGCCAGGCGTCACAATTCTTTGCTTGGGGTCAATATGACCTCAGCAATTTAAACCTCCAGAAGATGACTGGAATTAGAACTGCTACCCAGGTTTTTTTTTTTTTAAGTACATTTTGTTTCTTTGTTGATGAGGAAAATAGTGCTTTACATGACAAATACATGTAATGTAAGGTCTGGAGGAATTTGTGGTTTATGCCACACTCCCACAATTTCATGTGAACTGTCAGTGTTACTCACTCTACAACAGGTGTGATTATTTTCAGTTATAGCCATAAAGCAAGTCTAATATTACACATTACAGTATTGTACATGTCAGTGTCCTCAATAACATACAAAGCAACCAAAACGAATTTGTGTAAAATGTTTCAGAAAACTGCCAGAACAGTCTGGGGTTACACTGAAAATGTGTACAGGACATTGAAAACACCAAACATCATCATGCTAATTTTGGTGAGAAATAGGGAAGTAGTTCTTGGTGCATGAAACCACACAACCATTACACAGCTATCACTGGAAAAATAAAATGCAAGAAAAATGCAGAATATGGGTTCTCTAAAGAGAAAAAAGAGCCAGGTTTACTTGCGCTTCTGACTGTACAACAACGAAAGATTTAGAAGAAAAATGTTTGATTATGATTCTGTTCCCCAGAATTCAGTGTTCTGTTTTTCCTATGACCATAATAATCCAAATTTCATTGTTTGTAGGACCATTTTCATAACGCCATGATGGGTTTGGGGATAGGACTGCTTCTGACTGGTAAGTCTGTGTTTAATTATAACAACGTATTACACTAATGTTCTTCTTAAGTTTAATTATTATTATTATTGTTGTTGTTGTCATTATTATTATATATAGAATTTGGTGCCTTGTCCCCTCTGACAGTTTTTGAATTATTAGAATAGTTCCAGCATCAAAACATCAAGGGTCATGCACGTGTATTCAGATTTTGGTTTGGGCTGGGAACTGATAGTTTAAATGTAAGTTGGCTCTGTAATATCTGGGGAGAGAGCGGACTGAAAATGTGCACTGGAGACTCTGTGACGTCATGGCTGAAGTGGCCGAAAAGGACAAAACCAGCGAAAGACACAGCACACTCAAACAGACTTCAAGACACTAAAGCTCAGGCCAGTTATAAAAAAGGACGGGTGTCACTGTTTAATTAAAAATAATCAGCCTATGAATGTGGCTAAGTGTTCAGTCATCCATGTCTTTATTTCCAGACTTCTACAAACAAGCAGAATATAACAGTGTAAAACTTTTTTTTTTATAACATTTGACAAGCAAACAAACCCCGAACCTCCAATTCCCACCACCCAGACCCCAAAAAATAAAGGGGGGTGGCGTGGAGCCTTTGCTTTCATGGATGTACTTATATATGTATTTGTATGGTGTTTTTTTTAGGAAGTGAGGAGTTGCCTCTTATTCAAGATATAATATCCCAAGCTGAAAAGAATTTGTGTGACCCCTAATTGTATATTTTATTTTGTCCAAGTTAAGAAAATACACTGGGCCACTTTTGGAGGGGTTTTGGACTTCCATTCTAATAGAATACGTCTGCGGGCTATGGGAGATGCGAATGCAATAACATCTAATTGTCTTTGAGTAAAGGAGCCGGTTCCTTTGGGGGTTCCAAAAATAGCCACCTCTGCTCATGGTTCCAGCCTAGGGTTACATTGTGAGCCTCCGCCAGGGTTCTGACAACTGACCAGAAACCTGAAAGTTTATGGCAAGATCAAAACATGAGTCAGATCTGCCACCTCAGTGTGTCATTTAATACACATTTTGTCCATATTTGGATAAAAGGTGGCTAACTTGGCTCTGCTTAAATGCTTTCAGTAAACAACTTTAAGCTGTATTAAGCTCAGTCTTGCGCAAGAGGTACTGTTATTTACTATATACATTGCTCTAGTATCTTCTTGAATTTCACCTTCTAGCTCCTTTTCCCAATTGACTTTTATCTTACTCATGTAATTGTCCTTTACTGACAGTAAGATTGAATACAAGTGTGATATGTGAACATTTAACTGTACAGATTCTTCTAAGAGAGTGTCCAATAGTCATTATTTTTGGCTTTTTGGGGAAAAAAGAACTATAAATATGGGCAAATTGTCGGGTTTGGAAATATTCGGAGTGAAGTAAATTGTCGGATTGAAGTAAATTATATTTTAATTTAAGAGCACTAAAACTTGTGAACACGCCTTTTTCGTTAAGATGACTAAATTCGGTTATTCCTGCAGATTTTAACGTCTGCAGTCCTTGCCGGGTTTAGGTAATACTCAATCTAACATCCGGGACCTACAGGAAAAGAAGTAGAGTGCAGAGGGCAATCGGCACGGACTCAAATCACGTTTTCGGGAAACTCGTGCGCTTTTAATTGCCTTTTAGAAAGTTGTGCGCTCAAATCCGGGTAGAGTTTTTACCCCCGTTCTCAGGGACTCCCACTATCCGCAGGTTAGATCTGCGTGAGCGATTTTCCAGGTCGTCTAACCGCTCGAGAAGTGTAGCATTAGCCAACTTCAGCTGAGAAATTTCAGCCTCTGCTTTTGTTAGCACTTCAAAGTTCTCGCCCGCTGTGGCTTCCACTGACGTTGCCCAAGCATAATGACTGTTTCTAGAAACACCTCTATTGATGTCGGAATAGGAGCGAGAGAGGATTGAATCAACACAGTCATATCTTTTAAAAGATTTTCGTGTTGTTTTCAAGTTCGGTTAATTGTCGGAAGCTTTTCCAGCTTCCTGTGCTGCTGCAGCCATTTTAGCTAGCTTTTAGCTCAGCGTACCTTTTTTTCAGTTCCTGCAGATTTTGACGAGTATTGGGCATTATGCAAATAAAATCTCGGCAGATAAACACTTAAGTTGTTGCTATTTGAATTTTGCAGATAATTATTATATTGGGGCATAAGCTGTTAGACAAAAGTGATTACTTTGGGAGCTCTTCCATTACAGGTCCACTTCCTACATTCACCAACCGGAAGCCCTCTGTCCAGTCATCCTTAACCATAAATGAATTGATAAGACCCAGCAAGTTCACTGTCCCTGTAGCATGGGCATCACTGCCATTCAATCATTTCATAATTATTCGTTTGGACCCCCCCCAAATTTAACATAAAAAAATTTGTTCACCCTGAGATCTTTCGCGAAAGAATCCATTCCACTTAATCGATAGGAGAATACTTACCACTGGACATCCGCTCCGGGTTTGCCTCCATCTCGCCGCATGCAAGTGAAGTGAATCGTCAGTGTATAGACAGGCTACTCGAAACTGGAGCAGGTAAGGTCAGCCCTTATATAATAATAGTAATAATAATAGTAAAAACAAAATACAATAGTAATAAAATATAAGAGTAATAACAATAATAACAATAAGTTCCATTACCTCTGTTAATTTTTAGTGAACAATAAGTTACGATTTTTGCCACAATTTTTGCTTTTATAAGTTATATAAAACCAAATAAAAAGTTATTATTATTTGACCATCCCCCTACAAAAAGGAGATGGATGGATGGATAGATATTTTGCTCCCCCAGATAAGCCAAATATACCCACCCACTCATGATGAGCTGGTCACACTTCTGGTAAAAATGCCCTGCAAAACACACAGCAGACTGATAAACAGACTTCAGTCAGACATGTCACTGTTTGTTGTGGTTCAATTAAATATAACCGGGCCGTGAATGTGGCGACACATTCAGTTGTCCTTAACCATAAATGGCTTTGTAAGAGCCGATATGTTCACGCCCCCTCAGTGGTGCAGTGGTAAGTGCCAGGCACTGACTCAGAAGATTGCCAGTTCGAATCCATTGTAGATTTTATTTTTAACACAATTTTTTTTGCCCATAAAACCAGTGTTAGCGTGTCTCCAAACAGTAGTTTTCTAGCAACCACACAATCACATGTCGCATTTTCTGAAGGAAATGCATCTAGTTATTAAAATGTTGTAATAGTGGCTGATAGATTCTGCCAGCTTTTGCTTTTGTACAGTTATACACAACAGCTACTCAAAAATATCTTTTCTTTTTCAGTAGTTTCTCTATCTACAGTCCAGTCACAGCTTTTCACTGGTGTTGATGGAGTGGTGAATGATGCTGTAACTCTTCCATGTGGGATTACGTGCCTCGGTGAGGCCGCGTGGACCGTCTTCATTCCGAAGAATGATGTCGTTGCTACCTGTAGGAAAGGACAGTGCGAGGTTATGGGTGATTTTCAAAAAAGATTCACGTTCCCAGAAAACACCACAAGCGGAAACATTTCCTTGTTGATCAGACCCGTCGTCTACAACGACATTGGCTCCTACAGATGCAGCTGTGATGGAAAAGAATACGATGTAAAACTTAAGGTTTTTGGTAAGTGCTACTTTCATCAGGGCTGCTAAGAGTGATAGATTGGCACCATTCTCAGAAAGAGGAGAGTGGTGTCAGATTAAAGAGCGTATTATTAGATTACTATTTCCCTCCTGGGAAAGGTGTAGTATTTATTTAAAATGTAGTTTACTGTGTGACGAATTTGAAATTTGTCTCTCTGTTTCTCAGTTCCTGTGGTTGTGACTGCTCGGGAGCTGGAGACCGTCACCCTGCCGTGCCACGGAGACACTCGGGAAGACCCCAAGGACGTTCAGTGGAAAAGAGGTGGACAAAAGGTTCTGCTGTACGATCGCTTGAGGTCGACTGTGTCCACTGGTGAAGAGTTTAAAGGCCGATTCGTTCTGTCAGAAGAAGCCGTTCAGGACGGTGATCTCTCCCTCCACATCAGCTCAGTTCAGCACTCAGACGCAGGGTTGTATTTGTGCAGCTTTCACGATGAGTTCCGGGAAGGAGAACCACGTGCTGTCCTGCTCAAAGTAGCAGGTGAGTTGATACGATCAGCCACACTGCTGCATGCAGTCACACCCAACGTCCTTCACAGCTTTACTGTGGGGAAAGTCAAGCTTTGAATCTGTCAGATTTTAGCGTTCAGCTACATGAAGTTTCTAAAATAATTTCTGTATTTTGAGCTTCCGGTAGATAGTAATGCGTCACTTGTACCTGATTGGATATAGTCAGTTTGTTTTGAAGCCAGAGACGTGGAAGCAACACAGTTTTTTGACCGAGTCATTACAAATTTTATGTTTTTTAAGTAAACATTTTAAAAGAAGAATATCCGGTCTTGTTCACGTTTCAAAAACTTGTTGTTAGACTGACTTCAAAATGTGGTAAGTGCCACTACATTAATCAAAAAACTAGCTAAGCAGAGCATGAGCATTAATTCTGCTTTTGATTAGATGGCTGGTGAATACGAACAGGTATGCGGTGGGGAAGGGGAAGGTCACACAAGATAACAGAGAGGGCATTGGAAGAGAGACCGCAAAGGTTTATAGCTTTGAGGAGACGACCATTAGGAACTCTAACAAGCAAAATGAAGGTTCAAGATGTGAAAGATAAGACGGAAAACGATTTTGCACAGTCTGTAAATGAGTTCAGTAGTCTCAGTAACAAATTTGGCCATCTTTTGTCTGAAGATGAAAAAATGCTTGATCAAGATAGCTGGTTTAAACCAAATGGTATCAAACAGGGAATTTATGAAGATGACTAAAAGATGGATTGCAGCTGAGCATGACCTCAAGGTGTAGCAAGAAAAACATAGCTGACCTACAAGATGCTGTTAAACCAGAGGACAGCGTTTCACAAGTAGGGGTAAGCAATGTTGCATATTCAGACCCCGAAGTGGATCTCAAGTAAGTTGTGCATTGCAAGTGTCCTCCACATGCGCTAGGCAGCAAACAGAACATGCAGCCTTGCTGGAACGTGCTGCAGCGCTGAAGAAACGGCAACAACTTGGGATCGAATTTGCCAAAGTTAAGCAACAGCTTGAATTCGAAGCAGCTATAGTTAAAGATGAAAAGGAAAAATTCGAGCTAGAGACTGCAGTAGCCGAAAGCCAAGCAAAATTGGAGGTGCTTAAAGAATATGAAAGATCTGAAGATGGTTCATGTAGTTATGTGTCAGTGCAGAGGTCACTAATTGGGAATGAGAAGGAGGAAAGACTTAACATGATGCTACCACAATAAGCTAATGTCAATGTGCCAAGTACAATCACAAGTGCAGAACTCTCAGATACCAAAAGTGCCACAGCCAGTTTCGCAGCCAGTTTTTCTACTGACAACGAAGGGCCTCAAGAAACACATGTTTAGTCAACAAATTCAGTCAAAACAGTGAGTGCCTTTGAGACGCCATGTCTGTACTACCAGCAGTCTCACCCTCTCTCGCAGCAAAATTAAGGGTAAACCACATAAAGAATGAGTTTTTAAAGTCAAAGCGCTTATGTTTTGGATGCTTAGGTCTGGGTCATCTCAGCAAATTCTGCAGAAGAAGAATTGAGTGTAAAGAATGTGCATTAAAGCACCCAGACATTCTACACAAGGTAAAGGATGAGGATTTTGTCTCATTTGAAAAGAAAGATGGTGCTCAAGGTAATGAGCTATGTGCTCAAGTTCCTACGACACAAGAGTCCTGTGCTAATCGAAATAATATTACTCTGATTTGAACAGGCTAAAAAGATCAGAGTCCTGGGTTATGAAGGTAAAGGAAATCATCAAGAACAATCAGGCAAGCTGAAAATGATCTTGAAAGGCAAAGACTGAAGTTAGAACAACATATGCAGAAATGTAAAGCTGCGCTGGAAAAGAAATCAAGTTACCTTGGATGATCTGGATGCCACAGAATTAGAAATAATCCAGTTCAGTCAAAGGCATCATTATGGAGAAGAAATCAAAGTCCTGAAGAAAGGCAAACAGCTCAACTATTGAAACGGAGTGCCACTACACTCACTAATGGTTTTATGGATGAGGTCACATCCTCAAAGCAATGTTCAAACATCTGCAGCAAAGGGCTTTCAGAAGAAATGTATGAAAAGGTGTCCTATATATGTGTGTATGTGTGTGTATATATATATATATATATATATATATATATATATATCTTGCTCTCTCTCTGTTCATTTAGTTCAAAACCCAGCATTCCAGTTCCAATAAAACATGAAAGTTCCAAAGTCCGAAATGAGGCCGTTTGCAGAGCAGTAGTACCTGTAATCATATCAAAAATAACGTTAAATGCATAGCTGTGGTAAAAAGCTGCCCTCACAAACACTATAATTATTCAGGAATGTTACGATATTAACTGAGTATGTTGTCACTGAGTATAGAACAAAGCCTCATGTCTCAATTTTTTAATGCAAGCTAATGGAAAAGTGAATAAAACTTATCCCAGGTAATCTTGGAGCATTTCTATTGACCCATTCATCATGAAATGTTCACACAGTGTATAGGACAGCTGCCATTAAAAAATGTTAAACTTCAATGAGAAATAAATATCTAATCATTTTTCTTTCTCCTCCCCCCCCCAGGAGCTGCTTGATCCAGGTACTGTTATGTCGTCTTTATACTGTTTGTTCTAGTTCTGGTGACTGTTATAAGTAGAACTGTAACATCCAAGCCAAACTCAGCCACACCAGATGATGCTGCTGCTTCTTCCTATTGATCAAGGCCCTCTCCTCCATGACAACAAATTTAATGTCTACAATGCAGTGCATTGGCTATCACAGTACCATAGACACCTATCAAAGTGGTCACATTTACAATACTCAGGAAATCGGAGGGGTGACAGACAACGTGACGGCAGCCACACAAATGAAAAAGAGCCAGCTTTGAAAAGCAACTGCCTGGTTACCATGAGTGCACCTAAACCTTGTCAAAAACTGTTAAAAAGAGCTCTGAAAGATCTGCCCTCCAACTCTCAGCAGCTTTGTGAAAAGGCCTGTTACACCTGGTCAATATTCAATTATTTCACACTCAGTGGTGTATATGTTTCAGTTATCAGCAGAATCTTACTCATTAATGTGTTAACCATTCATTGGTTGTTCAGAATTGTGCAGAACCAAATATGCAAGTAAATCCACTTTTGCTCCTGAACATGAGAATGTCTAACTCGAAATGTGAATTTCCTGAAGAAACTGCACAACTTAAGGAACTCCTTGAGTACTGCGGTGTTCCAGGTGGTTGTTAGGAAGTGGCTAGGTTTGCTCTACAGCATCTCAGGTCATTGATAGGGTTTTTTGTAGTGTACTTGTTCCATGGTGATATTAGTGGGGTGCTGTAACTTCTGCACATATTTTCCAGTGGAAAAGACAGGCGCTATGCAAAAATTATACATCTAATCAAAAATCTACATAACAAGAACACTACGGCTCAAAGAGTAGGTCTGGTGTACACATTTTAAACAGAGAGAAATTCCTGCATGGTCAGTGCAGCAGTGCCACCCTGGGCCGTAACATATAGTTCCATAAAGTGCCAAACCTGTTTGAACATTAGGTTGCGCAATTCATGGTATTCTGAAAACCTTGTGCCGTCCCACTGAAAGTGGAAACTGAACTTTTTTTAAACCCAGAAACTATACAAATATTCATGTATAAGTAGCTAAACAAGCACTGGAACACCCAAAAACAGTTTGACTGTTCAAGTTACAGGGTGTGAGTGGTTAAGGCATTGGACTTGAAATCCAATGGGGCTTCCCCACGCAGGTTCAAACCCTGCTCACAGCAATGACGAATATTGAAGCAGCATGACCAGTAAAACCCACCTAAACAATTTGTCACACACCACACCTTTACTAAGGAAACCTCACTGGCCCCCCTGTGGCCGCTCGCATTAAGTTCAAGTCCTTAACACTTGCTTTCAAGGCCAAGAATGGACTTGCACCCCCATAAATATCCGCACTGATCAAACAAGTGTCACTTCTCATCCTCTCAGGGCTTCAAGCACGGCTCGTCTCGAGCCTCTGCTGCTCAAAAGAGGAGGAAGGCATGTGTCAAGACTCTTTTCAGTCTTGGCCTCACAATGGTGGAATGAACTCCCTCTACCGATCAGATCTGCAGTCCCTCGCTGTCTTCAAGGTTTATCTGAAGACCCCCTTCTTCAAAGAGCACCTTGGTGACCAACTATGCCCCTCATCTCTCCTTGCTTATTTCTCAAAAAAAAAAAACTCAAACCCATACTTCCTTCTATCTTTACTTGCTGACAGTAACTTGGTTGAATAGCGGAAGTTGAGCGGATGTGGACTTGAGCACTGATGTACATCGTTCTGGATAAGAGTGTCCGCTAAATGCCATAGGTGTACATGTCTACACCCTTAGTGTTAAACCTCCACTTAGTTCAATTGTCCATTTTCCCCAGATGGTGGAAAACCGTTCCAGGCAGTAGCCTCAGTGCTTGGATGGTTTTGTGCATCATATATGTTCCCAATAACACAAAGCTCAAGTTAAATTCATGAGTCATTGTTGCCTTAGCTGAATTCTTACTGGCATGCACTTAAAACAAGATACCATTTACTTCAGCCATTACATTAGGAACAGAACTGGAGTATAATTATGCCCAAACAAAAACAGGTGGCCCGTAAAGATCACTTAATGGCTTTGGTTTCAAAACCACTGACAGTTGCCTAGCACTCCTCAATGTTTCATAAGACTGTTTTGCCCCACACTAATTTTACTCACCTGGGTTTTGCACATAGCCCACTCAAACCAATCCAGCAGGTGAACATGCTTACATGTACACTTTCAGTGAACTTTATGAAACAGATGCATTCCTCGCCGACTTATAAATTAGTCACAGTTCCACACCCTGCTAAGTACAAGGTAATTTTCCCCTCAAGTCCAAAAAACAAAACCACACATTTAGTTTCGGCACTGTAAGAGATTTTTGCAAGCTTAAATTAAACCCATTACAAGAATCAGATCCTTCAGAAAGCCTTTATTTTCATAAAAGTAACAAAGGGCTCAATCAACCTCAGGTCAGGTTCAACTTTACAAGGTTTTGAAATTGAGTTAGTAGCGCAAGCTCACCCCGCATACAAAACAGTGCTTGCTTTTCTCTATGAGCAGTCATGCAACCCTCACACCACTCATCATTCACCTGCCCAACTTGACATCTGGAGGCTTTTTAAATGGAAAGTAATCCATCTGAAGTGGCCCTAGAACAAAGAAAAGCCAATAGAGTGAGTCACGAAACATTTAACTCAGAACATCTGTATCTAAACCTTGGAAATTAAAAAATACCTTTTTATGTCTTCACGGAAATGCAGACAGCTTGTTCTTGTTGTATTCTTCATATCACATCCTGCTGCGGCCTAAAATTAATGAACAAGTTAGGACCACCACATATTTGCTTTTGAAATAAAGACTACAATCGGTGCATCAGAACATTTGGCTTAAAAAGTAGAGCAGTCAACAGGGTCGATCTGCTGGGGAAAAAAGATTAGTCATCATTCACACCACAGTAGTTTGACACAGACTGTACAAATCCAGTAATTCATGGAGCAGAGCGGCCCTTCAAGGGCTGGATCTGACAACCCTGTGTAAATAGCCTGAGATTTTGCACACCTACCTACTAGATATGCAAATCCTTTGGTGTTTGAAGTCCATCATCTATGAGGCCTCAAAACCTAGGGTTGATAAAAGTAGTGTTTTAGAAGATCTACAGCAGGAGGTACCTTGCTCCAGAATAAATGCTCAGATGGCTCAGACAGTTTGGCTTAATTTTTTTTTACAAAGTCAACAGAGTCGATCTGCTGGGGAAAAAAGTTCAGTCATCAGAGCCACTCCTGGACTGCAACAAAAATTCAGAGGAGAAAAAAAGTCGGAATTTGCATAACCCTTCCAGAATTCTTTGCAGGGTGAGGAACTTACCAGCATGGCTGTTCCTAAAGGGGCTTCTACACAATGGAGGTCGGCCATTATGGTCTTCAGACTAGACCACGTGTTCCTGGAGAAACGTGCAATCATGGTCAAAATCCAAAGTGAAAGATGAGCAGGTCTCAGCCACATAAAACAGGTTATACTAGGAAATGTCTAAGAATCAACTGTAGCTGGACTACTATTATCCAAGTTTGATACAATTTAAGAAAAACTAGCACATTTTCCAGCATTATCTTAGATACATATCCAGGCAGAAAGCTACAACAACCCCGAAACAATTACAGTAACTCGAAGGCTAAGCAAGCAAATGAAAAAGTACCAAAAAGCGATCAATATAGTGTATAACCCCAATGTCCTTAGTTTTATATGGTGTAAATAAGGAATAAAACAGCAAATAGACAATATTATTGCAATAATCGTGGTTACGCCTCTGAACTCTGCACAACTTCAGTTGCGTCAATAAACGAAGATTTTAAAGAAATTATATGCAAAGACAACACACTCCTCACCTCACCGCTGCACACAGAGACCGCCGCGTGTGTGCCGATGCGTTTTAAACTATGTGCTGCACATGCGCAGTGACAGCATGAGCCTGTTGTGGGTATTGTAGTTTTTGAGAAAAGTCCGTAAGGACTACATAAAGGAGTTATCCACAGAGTAAAGTTAAAGTGATCCTTATTGTCACTTATTAACACAGCACAGCACACAGTGTGAACAGTGTGAAATTCTTCCTCTGCATTTAACCCGTCCACCAAGTGAAGCAGCGGGCAGCCAGGAACACAGCGCCCGGGGAGCAGTGTGTTGAGACGGTACCTCGTTCAGGGTACCTCAGTGGTGCCACTAGCCGTCCTGGAATTCGAATTCCCGGGGAAACTCCCAAAACACCAGGGCACCAGCCGAAAAAAAGTTAGCTTAGAGTTGCATGTTTACACACGCTTGATGTAGAAAATAACACTTTTCACAGTATATAAAAGTAATTTTCTAGCAGGTTAAACGTAGACTATGCATGTCTTTGAAACGTGCATTTCGTAACATGCATGCTTTTTGCAATGGGGGCGAACAGTCATAGACCAGGAGGCAGAATCAAAGAACTTTATTGATCCCAGAGGAAATGCGCAGACACACAGAGACGATATAAATATAAACTATAAATATACAATACAAAAGCTAAATAAATCCAATAAAAACTCCGTAGAAAATACTCAACATGAAAACACTATACACACACACACACACACACACACACATATATATATATGTATACTATGGAGTATACGGGGTGTATGGGTATAAATGCTATAGGTAAGTAACTTACACTTAAGTGAATTACTAACAACACAAATGACAGGAGTCTGTTATTGCTGTAATAGAGATCAATAGTATATGAGTAATATTGACATAAGTAGTGATACTCACACGGTAAGAATATTGCACATAATAAAACGATTTAGCACCCATTCAGAAAACTCCACGATACTGCACTTGGACAAAACTTGATCACCTTACAAGACTGCTCATAATGACAGTGTTGTACATGTGAGATTCTGCTCTGCTGAAATAAAAACTTTTTGGATCAGATGGGAATTCCTTACTTCGTAATAAAGATTTATACCCAGATTTGTAAAAAATAGTCTTTACTGGACAAAGGAAAAGAAGTATTTGTCTGTTTGACCACTAGGTGGCAGTGTAGACCAAGTAGAACATTTTTGGAGGCCTTTATTTACAAGTTCACACACAGAGTTCCTGTTTGTCTATACTTATGTTGAAGCGTGTTATTTAAACAAAAAAAGTTTGGGTCTGAGTTCAGAGTGGGCAGATTAGAGTTTTGTATTGTTTTGAATTAAACAAAGCATTAAAGCCAAACTATTGGGCATCCGCTCTTAATTACTGAATTCAGGCGACCACTTACTTCCAGTTAAGGGCAATCTTGATTCTCACAGTTTTAAGTCAAGTCAAGTCAAGCAGAGCTTTATTGTCATTCCAGCCATATAAATATAGTACATGGTGAGATGAAATATCATCCTCCTGGACTGTAGGTGCAACACACAACACAACACACTCACAACACAGACCAACATGAGGGTTAAAAAAAGGGGGACGGACTTAAAATTAAACCTAGATATGTAGGGGAAAAACCTTTTCTATTCCAGCATGATTGTGTCGCAGTGCACAAATTAAGCTCCACAAAGACATGGCTGGAGGAGTTCAGTGTGTGAACAGAGCCCTGACCTCAACCCCATCCAACACCTTTGGGATGAACTGGAACGGAGATTGTGATCCAGACCTTCTCGTCCAACATCAGTGTCTGACCCCATAAATGCTCTACAGAATGATTTGGCACAAATTCCCACAGAAACTCAAAAATCTTGTGGACCACCTCCATATGAAAGTCTATGTATTTGAATGCAATGTCATTAAAGTCCCTGTTTGTGAAATGTTCAGGTGTCCCAATACTTTTGACCACATAGTGTATTTTTCTTATCCTGTGCTCATAAATTGTAACATGCATTCAAAAAGGTGAATTTATTACACATTTTGAATGTTTTTAATATTTTTAGATTACTGAGCCATACTCCAAGAGCAATTTATTACAGACCCTCAGACATGCACAAACACACACACACACACACACCATCCCCACTCCCTATAGAGCAATTAGCACCTATTTGTGTGAGCATTAACACCTGTCCTGCTCTCCCCCAGGTATTCTAAGGTGATGTGAGCCCAGTCAGGGTGGGCCCGGGCTCTTTGTTTCAGCTCTGAAAGTCCTGGTGTGAATGAGGGATTATCCCCCATTAGCCTTTGATAAAAGAAACTATGATTCTTACCCCCCGCCGTGTCTCCAGCGCAAAGTGGAGCCACTCACACACACACACAGCTGCAAACGGCAGCTAATTTAGCACACGGGGACACACCAGGATAAATAGACCAGGATAAATCCTGGACTTTTTAAAGAAAATACGTTTCTCTGGGTATGTAAGTATGTGCAAGATCCAGACAAATGTCTTAAAATACATTTCAAATAATCTAACATTTTGACATAAAAAGCAAGTAAAAGCCTCCCTGCAGAATCTTCATGAAACCACCTGCAGAAGCACTTATCAATTTTACTTATATAAATATAAATTTCCTAATGTTGTTTCACGGTTTTTAAATATTCGCCACTAGACCTGCCCACAGTGTTTCTCTGCCCTTCTTCCTCTGACCATGGTTGAGGAGAAACCGTTCAGATAACAGGTGGATGGATGTACTGCATATTTTTAGCACAATCCAACTTTCCACTTTACTAGAAACGCATTCATTATACTTCCACCCACTGGCCACTTTATTAGAAACATCTACACTGTACCTCCACCCACTGGCCACTTTATTAGAAACAACAGCCTTGTACTTCTACTGACTGGGCACTTTATTAGAAACATTATACCTCCAGTCACTGGCCAGTTTATTAGAAACAGTACATGATACCTCCAATCACCGGATTATTAGAAACACCTACATTATACCTATATTTACTGGGCACTTCAGTAGAAACATATCTCCAATCACTGGCCACTTTATTAGAGACATCTACTTTATACGTAAACTCACTGGCCACTTTATTAGAGACATTATACCTCCACTCACTGGCCACTTTATTAGAAACATTATACCTCCACTCACTGGCCACTTTATTAGAGACATTATACCTCCACTCACTGGCCACTTTATTAGAAACATTATACCTCCACTCACTGGCCACGTTATTAGAAACATTATACCTCCACTCACTGGCCACTTTATTGGAAATACCTACCTGGTTCTTCGGCTTACTGACCACTTTATGAACTTCTTCGCCTTATAGATCCCCTTCGCCTTATAGATCCCCTACAGTTACATTACACAGAATCACTGTTGACCAGAGATGACTCATTCTCAGCTTAGCAGTGATACTGACCTGATAGTGGGATGATGGCGTGTGGGGCTGGTATGAGTGTTATAGGCACAGCGGTTTTGCTGGGGTTTTTACCCATGTCAGAGTCACTGCAGTACTGAAAGTGGATGGAAAGCTAGAGAACGGTTGGGCCTCAACAGTCTTTGACAAAGAAACAGATAAATGTTTCCAATATAGTGGCAATAGAGTGTACTTTTCATGAGTTTAGAAATAATGTGTTAGAGATATGTATATTTCCTATCGCTTGACTTGATAAAAGTATACTCTGTACTCTTTAAAATAAAGGTTCCTAAATGGTTCTTGGCCTAGATGTGGTGTTCTTCAAACTCTTCAAACTTCTTGAAGGTTCTTCACTCACATATCTCATTTACAAATAAAGGAATCATTAATGAACCATCGCTTCAAACATTCTTCAGGGAATAATAAGTGGTTGACGTCACTCCAAAGAAGAATTTGTGGGGTGGGGTCGGGGGT
>JBBPCX010124523.1:0-19564 GCA_037974365.1 Hydrocynus forskahlii
ACACACACACATTTTCATTCACTGCATTTTTTACCCTGTTGGGGTTCACAATTTTTTACCCTGTTGGGATTCCTTACCCAGATTTACTATCAAAAGCTCTCGTCTCATTTACGATAGTTCCACCACTTTCTAGAACCTCCTTCTGCCTCTGGATCTCATAATCTGTGGAACATCAACAGGAGCATTAGGTTTAGGTTCAGGTTTAACAGAACCTATTACATACAACCTAATATTCAGGTGTGTTTAGTATACATTTAGTTGACTGTCAGTTAAATACCTGGTGAGCATCTAGAAAATCTCTCAGAATGCCAGGACCGCTCAGAATTAAAAGTGTTCTACATGAAGTGTAAAGAAGGAATGTGCCTCACCTATGGCTTTAGCTACAAATCGAGCGCTGTTAATGTTCTTCACCTCAGTCCTCACACCCAGCGGCTCTCCGGGACGGTGGACCGAGACGTTAGCATCCACTCTCAACTGACCCTCTATGGGGGGGGGCTCACAGAAAGTGGAGAGTGAGAAACAGAGAAATGAAAATGAAAAAAAGGAAAAAGAGAATAAAAACAAAGGAAAAAGAAAGAAAAAAGAAGAAAGAAAGACAAGAAAGAAAGAAAGAAAAAGGATAGAAAGAAAGTAAAGAAAGAAAGAAAAGAAAGACAGAAAGCCAGAGGGACAAATTAAATGAAAAACAGAAAAAAACAGAACAAAAAGTAAGGGGAAGAGAAAGAAAGAAGGAAAGAAGGAAAGACAGAAAGTGAGAAAGAGAGAATTGAAATGAAAGAAAAGGAATAAACAGAACAAAAAAGGGGAAGAGAGAGATGGAAAGAAATTAAGAAATGGAGAAGTAACATGAAATAAAGGGAATAAACAGAACAAAAAGAGGGGAAGAGAAAGAAAAAGAAATTAAGGAAGGAAAGAAAGAAAGAGAGACAGAAGAAGAGTATGAAAAATAACAAAGAGGAAAAGAGTGAGATCAGGGATATAGACAGAAAAAAAGAAAAAAGAAAAAAAGGAGAGAGGAAGAAAAAATGAATGAGAGAAAGAATAAAGATAAAATACCACAGAGAGAAAGAGAAATGAGAGAAGAGAGAGAGAGAGAGGGAGAGAGAGAGAGAGAGAGAGAGAGAGAGATATTAGGGGAGACTGTAAATAAACTTGCTGAAATCACTAGTTTGTTTCAGCCACCCAGAATTCTCTGAAACTCTGCATGCAAGGCTGCGCATAAATTTGAATGCGAATGGTTTTATTTGCATGAGGCAGGTGAATAACACACCATCCCGATGTGGCCTGCGTGCGGGTGTCAAAGCTCTCACTGCCTCGTTCAAGCCAAATAAACAATTTGCTGTATTTTGCCTCGGGGGTCTTTTGATTAAACTCAAACGCTGCATTTTTCATTATGGAAAGACAATGGTTCGGTTGGGCCGCGACTAGCTGTGACTAGATGAAGGAGAAACCAATTATTTTCCCTCCTTAAGACCCCGACGTGATCCGCTTCGAAATCCGACTTCAATCTACTCCTGTATTACTCACGCATTTCACACTCTGCTGCAATTAAACCCCTGCATCGAACTGCACCGTGATCACTGCCGGAGCTTTAAAGGGCCCGTCTAATGGGAAATCACATTTTCTTCACTTTTTTCATTTTTTTTTTTTCACTTTTGGTGCTGTAGTACATAAACAAGTATAATATTTATCCGTACAGTCCACATGTGGAAACCAAGTTCAGCCCATTTATCTGGTTTTATGATGTCACAAAAACTGACACATTTTCATATGCCCATCTACACATCCCATAGCAGATTGGCTCCACCCATAAAGTAAAGTAAGCTAAAGTAAAGTAGCCATTTATAGTCACACTTTAAGAGTGTGAAATTCTTTCTCTGCCTTTAATCCATTTAATGCAAGTAAAGCGGTGGGCAGCCACCAATGCAGCGTCCGGGGAGCAGAGTTTGAATCCTAGCAGTCCTGGGATTCAAACTCACAACCTTCTGATCACAGGGCCAACTCCGTAACCACTAGGCCACCAGCTGCCCCAATAGTCATGTAAGGCTGCATTATGACTAATTTTGATACATAAAATCACATACATAAAAAAGTGTAGGATGTAGGCCCTTTAAAAGAACCCTACAATGTTTTTCAGCTCACAGGCCGTTACATTGGACAATAATATCAATGTCCCAAACTTGGTCTTGAAAAAACAGAAAACCCTTGCAATAGGAGTGAATGGGCAGACGCTTTAGCACTTTTAGAGATATTCTCCAAGAGCTTTGGTGAAATTACGATAAATGACCTATACAACGACAGATCTAGACATCAGACTGAAAAACACTGGAGTAGACCATTAATCAAATGAGTTCTACAAATAGTTCAACACAGATCAGTTTGGCACAAAGAAAGGCTCTCCAGAACCTTTTCACAAACTGGAACCCCCTACAATCACGTCCCCAAGAGTTTAATTGGTGATGAGGGAGTTGCCCCTGTGATCGGAAGTTTGTGGGTTCGAATCTCTGTCAGTGGCACCACTGAGGTACCCTTGAACAAGGTACCGTCCCCACACACTGCTCCCTGGGGGTTGCGTCGCTTGGTGAATGGGTTAAATGCAGAGAAAGAAATTCACATTGTTCACACTGTGTGCTGTGGTGTGGTGTATTCACACGTGACTATAAGGGGCCACTTTACCTTACTTTATTTGATAAGCTCTTCAGAAAATAAAGGCCATTTCAGTATGGGTATATCCATAAAATCAGCCCTGCCTTCTCGTCACACACTTAACTCTAAGAGGCTGCGCGGAGGGGTCTAGTTTTGTTTTTGACACTGTGTCCACTCCCAGGCCACTTCATCAGAAACCCCCTTCTGGCTTATCCTCTGTTACACAGTGTGTGTTGGCTCTTCTAGACCTTCCTCATGGTCAGTTTGTGACCACTGTCTCAACCTAGCAGTGACACAGAGTAACACTCAAATAACACCAGTGGTCCCTTCACACTGGTGAGTGGGAAATGGAGGGTGTTTGACAGTGTGTGGGACTGACCGGACATGTTCCCCTGGCAGGTGCCCAGAGTCTGGAGGATCAGCTGGAGCTCTCTGACCGCTGCTGCAGCTTCGTCACCACAACTCATATCAGCCTCCATCACCAACTCCATGAGGCCCACACCTACAGAGAGAGAGAGAGAGAGAGAGAGAGAGAAGCAAGAGAAAGAGAAGGAGAAAAGAGACTATTTAAGAATGAGAATTCAGAGAAAGATGAGAAACAAAGAAGGTAAGAAGATCTTGTGGGAATAGTGTAAACCTCATTTCTCTCTGTGAGTGATGTTTAAGGGTGTGGAAATTAAAGTGGGTGCTTCTGTTTCTTCATGCTCATACATCCCCCCGCCCCCCTTTGCGCCCCTTGCCTTGGCGTACCTGCTCTGTTGAGGTCTACGAGCGTCTGGCTGCGCTGGTCGTCATGGAGACTCTTCCCACTGTCCTGCTCCAGCTGGATCTGTTTGACCCTCACACACCTGCTCAACACCTGGTTCCTCTTCTTCCCCCCTAAATAGCTGTAGGTCAGTGACCCGTTTACAGCAATGGGCAATCTCTGCTGCGTGATCTGATAACCTGCCTGAGAGGGAGCGCACACACACACACACACACACACACACACACAAACACACACAGCTTAGCGGCATTGGGGTCAATGCCATGTCAAACACTGTGGTACAGCAGTAAACCCAGAACTGGAACCCTCATTCTAATTCCATTTAGAAATATTCTATTGGATCTGAACCGCAGACAGATGCAGTCCTGCTGTACGGGGGCGGGTGCTCTGGAAGACAGAGATACAGCTTTTGCTGCCCACGACTTCACAGCGATTTAGAAATTAGGTGTGTTTGATATGTGGATTGCTATCTGGTTTTTGCTACTTTTTTTTCCAGGCCAACACCATGAGCTGGGAAATAGGACGAGGTGTCATCGTTATCAGGATCATTTCTGTCACCTTGCTTGTCTCAGAGTGTGTGATTGATACGGTCAGTTCAGAACACTGCATGAGTCATACTTTTTTCACAGTATTTCTTTATATTTCATCAATGTTGGAGAGTTGGGCCACCATGGAGAAACGCTACCAGCAGTAAAACCCGGGAAACTGAAACGTAAATGTAAACGTAAATTTACCAGGACTGCATCTCTATATAACAGTGTATAATGTGCTGAAATGTTGGTCGTTATTTACAAAAAATTTAATTTCATATTCAACCATATTCCTCTGATTTATATTATGGCTAGGAAGTGTCTCTGACCACTGTGCACAACTTAATGATCGCTTATCATTTTATTTCTGAAAATCTGATCAGTCTGATTATTTTTGTATACTTCAAAATTCATTCACACAAACGAAAAGCGCAAGTCGTTATTTTCTGATGAAGCCCCGCTGTGGAACAGTGTAAGACTTCTGAGCTTAAATATATTTAAATAGAATGAATTATGTAATTGCAGTCATGCACAGAACACTGTTTTGCTGGTTGTTTCTTAAATAACATACTTAAAAACACACTTAAATAAGGAGTTTTTGGTACTTTTAGTGCCCTACATACACATATAACATGCTAAAACACAAAAATGCTCCATTTTAGGTTCAGGCCAACATGTTAAATTCAATAAATAGAGAGTATTTGTGTACTAGAATGCGCAGAAGAGTGAAAATGAACAAAGCATGTAAGAATGCAGGCGAATAGAGTGGAGAGATTTGCTGGGAGCTGAGCAGGTACAGTGACTCTGAGTCATTTTCCAGTGAAAAAGATCTTCGGCTCTAAAGCAGTGCCCCAAAAAGGAGAGACACCTCACCTCTCCCAGAGATTACACCGCTCGTGTTTGTTACTATGGAAACTCCTCTGCCCTTCCACAAAAACAAAAGGAAAAAAGGAAAAGGAAAAGGCTGATCATTAATCATGGTTATTGACACGCCAAGAGGAAAAAAAAAAAAAAAAAACAACATAAAAAAAAAGAGCCCACTACCATCTGTGGGTTCCACCAGATCAATTAATTTATTACTGGAACGAGAAAAACAAACGCAATTCAGTGCTAGAGAAATTCAATTTGTGAAGGCCGATGGAAGAAAGAGAGTAATAACGTGCAGAGTTTTCTCTTGTAGCATCCCTCAGGACTCTCGCCTTCAGTTTTAAAGGGCTAATTCATTTGCTGTAAGTGTATATGGGGCACAGACAGAGCACATCCAATATGCATGGATATCCGTACTGCAGTTGAAACAATAAAAACACACATCGAAGATTAAAGCGCGCCGTATACAGTATCCAGAAAAGGCCATTAAAGATATTCCCATGGCTCCGGATACCCTCTTAGCCAGCAGATTTTAACCCAGTTACGATTTACTTTTTAAGTACGTGTGTGCATGAACACAAACACATACGTCCAAATCAAGGCCTGAGATAAAGTGATAGTTCTGTTTTTGTTACTGCGCCCATAATCCTGAGTGGCAGTCCTATATTGTGCCTCATTCAAAAAGCTTTCCAGGCTTTAACATTCCTTACAACTTCAGTAAGAGTGAGCGAGGCTAAACTCACACATAAACCTTAAAAATCCGCACCTGCTGTTTATACTTGGTGATACTGTTATACAGTGTATACTGGTTATACTGGTTATATTGTCTATACTGTCATACTGTTTGCAGAATTCTTTAACAAAGCACAAACCTTTAATAATGTATACTCAGGCTGCTATTGTCACTTGTTACTGTTTTATACGGTTATACTGTTTTATACTGGCAATACTGGTCACACTTTTTGCACATTTTTTAAATCATTGCACATTTTATGTTACATATATTTATATACAATGCACAGTGAGCTGTCCACGTATGCAGGACAGGTTAAATCTCACCCTTAACTTTTTTTTTTTACTTCGTTTCGCACTGCCGTATGTCTGTTGCTCAATATGTACACTGTGGACCCTGAGCTTCACCATTTCATCTCTCTGTATACTTCTATATGGTTAAGATGACAAAGTTCTCTTTGACTTTGACTAAAGTAGGCTGGAAAGGTGGATGCATCTAAAATTGAATTACGACTTTATGATTTAAACATCATAAGTGGACCTCAGTGAAATAATTGAAATACAAGAAAAATATAAGATATGATCCCTTTAAGCCATCTCTAATAGACTTGCTCAGGTGGTTCCTGACACTGTATAACTCACTGTTATCTCTAAACACAGATTAAAGTAATAGCATTCTAGTCTCTGAGCTGTGTTTAGCTATTTTAACATACTTTAGTCTATATTTATAGATAGCGGTGAGTCACACAGTATCGAAAACCACATAAGCAAGTCTATTAGAGATTACTGTACACCTCCACACAGTCTCATGAGAGATTTAAGGCAGATCTGGAGGCAGAGATAATAAGTAGGAGACAGAAAGGGCTCTTTTAGCGCAATGACAAAGGAGAACCATTTTTGGTTCCCTTTCAAAGGCTCACTCTTTAGACAAACAACTTTTATAAAAGAGATGATTGAGTGTATGGGACGTTTTAAATGTTTAAAGAACCTCCACATAATGTAAAGGTTTTTAGGAGAAATTTTAAAAGACGTTTAGACTGGGCTCAAAAGACATGCCCACCAGTCTGCAAAACCTGCAGAGGATCTTGAAGTGAAGTGACAATTTGTCATCCGTGAACACACCGCAGCACACATTGGGAACAGTGCGAAATTTGACCCATTCACCAAGTGAAGCAGCGGGCAGCCAGGAACACAGAGCCCAGGGAGCAGTGTGTGGGGACAGTACCTTGTTCAAGGGCACCTCAGTGGTGCCACTAGAGTCCTGGGATTCGAACCTACAACCTTCTGATCGCAGGGGCAACTCCCTAACCACTAGGCCACCAGCTGCCCCAACAGTGCGCATGTAACGCCCAACACTGGGCTCGAACCCACAACCCTGAGATTAAGAGTCTCATGCTCCACAGACTGAGCTAGCCAGGCACATTTTAAAGGCACAGCTCCAAAAGTGGTGTGTCTGACTGGCTCTCAAGTATCATTGGGGACGGAACTCCGCAAGCAATATTCAGCCTGAACACAAAATTTAAAAAAAGGGGGTGGGGGGGCTTCATTTCCTATTCATTTTCTGTATAGTCTGTTCAAGACAGCTGCCCCCTAGTGTTCACATTCATATCACAAGTTGACATGTTGGCAGACACCTATGTGAACGTCTGGGCATGGCGCCTGCACCAGCATGCAGATGCTGTAGTATAATTTGGCCTTTATACATGCTAATTAATTACCACTAATGCTCCTTTGACTTGTCAGGTACGGTAGCCTCACAGCAAAACTATAAAAATGCAAACTGCAGACACCAAATATGTCTTGGCTGATCGACCGCCTTCGGGCTAAGTTGGGAAACTGTGTAGATTTGCGATTTTTTTTTTGTGTTGTTTTCATGCCAAACTATCGCTTTAATTCTGAAAGCGATGCCAGCTGCAGCTTTGCGCTGGGTTTTGTGTCAGAATTAACGCAGCAGTCACGCTGAACTTTTCTACCAGCTCTAATAACACGGCTCGGTGCCCCAACAGCTAATCCACGCGTCTAATTACTGTGTTCTTCAGCAGAGCTTCAAGGCACATGGACACGCTTCGGGAACGCCACTCTAATTCCAAACGACTGCTGGGATGAAAACCAATCAGTCAAGGGCCTGTTGGCACTGGAGGATTGGGCAAAAGCTCAGCTTTTTTCTTTTTTTTTTTTCACGCACGCGTCAGAACAGCGTTTTACACTTATTCTTAGTATTTCCTGCCAATTGTCAGCACAGCGGTAGGTCTCTCGGCTTTACCCGGCATCATCTCTGCCTCCGTGAGAAGGAAAAGGCCAGCATGTGCGCTTTTATATTTCTTCATCTGCTGGACTCGCAGCAACTCTGAATGTACTCTTTAGCTACCAGTGGAAAATGCTGCACTGGATACTGGAAGGAAAAAAAAGAAAAGAAAAGAACAATTCTCAGACAAATATAGCCAGAAATAGCAGTTTCTTGTAGCTGACGCTCAGACAACAACACAAGGTAGGTGTAAGATATTAGAAATACACTCACATTGACAAGCCCTTATATTAAGTATATTAAGTATCCTTGGATCTACACTCATTGTCCAATTTATCAGCTCCACTGACCACACAGGTGCACTGGAGTCCATCTGTTTCTCTTTATGTTGTTGTTTGTGCATCAACTACAAGAAGCTGTTTCTGGCTACATTTGTTACAGAATTGTTCTTTTCTTTCCTCCAGTATCTGTTAGCCCCCTTTACCCTTTTAATCAATTATCAGGCCCCCCACAAGACCACCAGTGAGAGAGTATTTTTGGGTGGTGGATCATTCTCAGCACAGCAGTGGCACTGACATGGTAGTGGTGTGTGTGTGTGTGTGTATATGTGTGTGTGCGTGGTTTTGCTGCTGGGGTGTTTAGACACTGTCACTTACTTGTCCACTTTATTAGATATGTTATTCGACAATGCCCTGTTGGTCCACCTTGCAGATGAGAAGTTATGGATGATCTGAGGTTGCAAAGTTTGTGCTGGTTGCTCTCCAGTCCTTCATCACTGCTAAGTTTTTGCACACAAGACAAGGGCTGGATCTTTCTGGTTGATGGACTGTTCTCGGTGATACAGCACACACACACACACACACACACACACACACCACACACCACACAAACACACACACACACACACACACACACACACACGCATCCCACTACCATGTCAGCATCACATCTGTTGCATGCAGCACGGCCATTGGAGCGCTTTCACACACTGCAGATCACACCTGGCTACGTGTTTTTTCTTATGAGAAACTGAGATTACTACCCACAACTGCTCCGAATCCAGAATATAAAAGCTCTAGTGTGAAATTCTTATTACCACCACTAACCATGAACACTTATTTCAGCAGGGTCTGTCAGGTTAAATAAATTTGCCTTAGACTAAATAATCCACAGATTAGACTTGGAAAGTCAACAGAAGGGACAGTCAAGATAATTAAATAACAGTCAACGGCATGGAAAGACTCCTCACTCCTGAGTGGCACCACGGCCTAAGTGTTGGACCCATCATCAGGAGATTGTGAGTTCAATCTCTGGCAGTGCTGCCAAGAGTCCAAGACAGCACACTTGGCATTGCTCTCTCTAGGTGGGCCCTCCCCCTCCCCCTCCCCTCATCACTCAGCGTGGCTCTAGCCAGCAGACACATCTGTTACCTGACGTAACACAACTGGCAGTTAGCATTTCCCTACACGCGTGTTAAGTTGTCCAATGACGTTAGCAGCAACTCACTGATTTCATGTGACTCAGAGAAAGCACATGTTGGCCTACACCGTCATAGTGCTGGTGGTCTCGCCAAACATGTCTTGACTGATCGACCACATTTAGTGGGGCAAATCTGATTTTATCGCTTTAAGACAAAGTGGATTCGAACTTTGAGTATCCATTGAGTGTAAGAGCAGGTCTACTCACAGGCATGTCAGCATAAAAGTAGTGCTTTCTGTCGAAAAGGGACTTTCTGTTGATGGTGCAGTTCAAGGCCAGGCCAGTTATCACTGCTGCCTCAACACACCTTTTATTCAGAACCTGTGGAAAAACAAAACACACAGACTCTCAAACTCAGTAATGACTCTCACACTCGCTACGCTTAGAACTAGCAGAAAAGACACATGGTCTGTTTCTTCAGTCTGTCTAATTCTTCAGGAACAAAGAAAGGTTAAAAAAAAATGATGTAAAGATTACTTACAAATGTTTAAGGTTTATAAACACATATGTATGTCATAAGTGGACCTAAAAGATACATTTTTTAAAATGATATGGGCCTTTTGAACCTTTGAGTTGTAGTATAATTACTGGCATTTTGCTTCAAAAAATGCCAGTAATTATACTACAGGACCTGCTGCACATTGTGAATAGCTCTCTGAACTCAGGCATTTTTCCAGCACTGTTGAAAACCGCAGTTATTAAACCCCTCCTGGAGAAGCGTAATTTAGACGCTTCCATCCTTAACAGTTACAGACCCATTTCTAATCTTCCCTTTCTAAGCAAGATTCTGGAGAAAGTAGTTTTTAATCAAATCAGTAATTACCTGGACACAAATAGATTCTTTGATGACTATCAATCAGGTTTCTGTCAACATCATAGTACAGAAACTGCTCTTGTTAAGGTACTAAATGATGTTCGCCTGAATACAGATGCAGAGAAAATAACTGTACTGGTGCTGTTAGATCTGAGTAGAGTCTCTGACACCACTGACCATAATATCCTGTTAGACAGACTTGAAAACTGGGTTGGGTTCTCAGGTACGGCCCTTAGTTGGTTCCGGTCGTACCTGGAAGGCATGTGAATCAGAGAAAACCACCATGCCATATGAAGTCCCTCAAGGGTCCATTTTGGGACCTGTCCTATTCAATCTGTACATGCTTCCTCTGGGTCAAATTCTTAAAGAGAATGATGTGTCCTATCATAACTATGCAGATGACACTCAGATCTATCGGCTCTTTCACCAAGTGACTTTGGCCCAACTGACTCATTGTGTCGGTGCCTTGAAAAAGTACATGAGTAGATGCATCATAATTTTCTCCAATTAAATAAAGACAAAACAGAGATTATTCTGTTTGGTAATTAAGAGGGAAGATCGATTCTTAGTGCCCACCTGGAACCTAGAGCACATAAGACATCCAGTCATGTAAAAAGACCTTAGCTTTGATGATCACATCAAAGCTGTCACAAAGTCAGCATTTTGGCATGTCAAAAACATCGCTAAAGTTAGAGACTTTGTGTCCAAACAAGACTTCATTTCATTTTTGACTATTGTAATGCTCTCCTCACTGGGATTTCCAACAAGTCCATTCGAGCTCCAACTCATTCAAAATGCTGCTGCCAGAGTTCTAACCAAAACCAAAAAAAGAGAGCACATTGCTCCTGTTCTCAGGTCCTTGCACTGGCTCCCAGTTTGGTACCGAATTGACTTCAAAACATTACTTATTGTGTACAAGTCACTCAATGGTCTGGGTCCTATGTACATCTCTGATATGCTCCAAGTTTATATTCCTGGTAGGTCTCTTAGATCGGCAGGAGCTGGACAGTGAGTGGTAAGAAGATCCGAAACCAGAAATGGTGAAATGGCATTTAGTCATTATGCAGCTCGCTGCTGGAACAAACTGCCTATTACCATCAGACCTGTACCGACTGTATTCATCTTTTAAAGCTGCTAAAAACAGCACTATTCTCCTCTGCCTTCCTTTAAATATTTGCACTTATTTTAATTTCCATTGCTGTAAAGCACATTGAATGACCTTCTGTGTATGATAATGTGCTATATAAATAAACTTGAACTTTTAACACAAACACTATATGCACCAAGGTATTAGGACACACCTATTAATTATTGAATTCAGGTGCCCCCTTACTTCCAGTGAAGGACAATCTTAATGCTTCAGCATATCAAGACATTTTGGATAATGCCATGCTTCCAACTTTATGGACACATGGTTGGATGAGTTCGGGCGGGAAGAACTTGACAGAGGCCTGACCTCAACCCCATCTTTGGGATGAACTGGAATGGAGATTGTGAGCCAGACCTTCTCGTCCACCATTAGTGCCTGACCTCATAAATGCTCTACAGAATTAATGGGCACAAATTCCTACAGAAACTCAAAAATCTTGTGGAAAGCCTTCCAAGAAGAGTGGGAGCTGTTATAGCTACAAAGTCTATTCATTTGAATGCAATGTCATTAAAGTCCCTGTTGGTGTAATGGTCATGCGTCCCAATACTTTTGTCCATATAGTGTACATACTTTTGCTGAGGACAAATGTGATAAACTGTCAAAAGTGAAATCACTTACTTTATCATTAAATTCAGCCTAATGGTCAAATGGGACTACTCATTCTTAACATTTCAACTGCAAATCAATTTTATTGAGAATAAAAGACATAATCCATAAAATTAAAAAAGTTTACGGTTTAGATGTTCATCCAAAATATGACTACAAATCACTTCTTCATCTTAGGCCGATCAGGCTCTGTGGCACATCATAGCTGTTGGATGTTAATGGGTAAACACAAAAATATATCAGGAATATCAACACATTATGCACACGATAAGAATACACTATGTGTCCAAAAGTATTCAGACAGTACTGCTGAATGAGTATAGCTATTTTAAGGTGCCCCTATTGCTGATGCATGTTGTATCTCCATAGAAAAGCACTGACCAATAGAACAGGCACTGGAGAGGCCATACATTAGTTTAAGGTCATCATTCCCACAGGCTGGGGCTTATAAAGCCCCCCAGTATTTGGCTTTTGAGTTCTCTGGAGTGATTGAGCTCCAGCAGTAACTCTGGCTTGAGCTGGAGTGGAGTTTGTGCTCTACAGCTAATTATCAAACATCAGAACGTGATCTTGTTGCTGAATGTAATCAGATCCTCACAACAATTTGCCAACATCTAAAGCTGGAAGAGTAGACTTACAGCAACAAAGGGAGACAAACTCCCCCTATTAATACCCCATACTTCAGAAGAAGAACAGGGGACTGCACACATTTGGACAACCAGTGTACCACCTGTGAGCCCCTATTCTAGAACGCACCGGTAAGGTTCCTGGCAGTGAAGCATCTAAAAACGCCACTGATGAGTTGGGTGGGCTGTAGAAGGCCACGCGTGAGCTGGAGAACAGTTTGGAGGTTGCATGGATCTGCGCGTGGATCTCCAGCCCAACGACCCCGCGAAGCTGAGGAGAAACACTGATGGAAAAAAACATACAACAAAATATCGTATTATGGATATTGTTTTATTGTATTATGATGATGTATTTTCAACGAACTTCAATGAACACACCGAGGCAAGGTTAAGACAATTTGTGTGAAGGACTGCAAGGCAAGAAGGTAGATTAAGTTAGTTTGTCCTGAAAACACAACTAGGCAACACATTTTTGATGTCATTGTAATTTGGAGACTGTCTGAGAAAAAAAAAACCTGGATTGAATATATGTTTGAATACTTTTCTGAAATGTTTATATATATATGAATGTAACACATGCATATCATATATATATGTCATATACTATATGTCTTAAACAGTTTATGTGGGTGTGTGTGTGTATGTGTGTGTATATATATATATATATACACGTACACACACCCACATAAACTGTTTGACATATAGTATATGACATATATATACATGATATGGATGTTTTACATTCATTTCTAGGAAACCATGACCAAGTTTGTTTATTTTGAGTTTGTTATTTGGCACTAGTATTGTCAACACAAACCCTGATTTAAATGAATATTACCAGTAAAAACATTATACAAGTTTCTCATTAAGCCTTTATCTTTCAATTAAAATCAATTTCGGTTCAATTCTTTTGGCACAAGACTTTCTTTGTGACGAGTGTGAGAGCAATTTAATGCTGCTGTGACGTTTATGTGTATTTCAGCCATGTTATGTTCTTTTAAACATAATAAACATGGCATTAAATTACAACTTGAGAGTCTTCAGTGACAAACTCTTTGGTTTTCATAATAAACAGCAACACAATGCAGTATTTTTCACAATAGAAATATTCAGGATACATGGGAATATAGGAATATACAGAAATATAAATGATACTGTAACACTAAACTGCATTAAACATTTTCACTGGGGGTTTGGCATATACAGACCTACACTTCAGCATGACCAAAAGTATTGGGACACCTGATCATTACACCAAGAGGAACCTTAATGACATTGCATTCAAATACATAGACTTTACTTTGCAGCTATAATAGCTTCCACTCTTCTTGGAAGGCTTTCCACAATATTTTGGAGTTTCTGTGGGAATTTACGCCCATTCATTCTGTAGAGCATTTATGAAGTCGGGCACTGATGTTGGATGAGAAGGCCTGGCTTACAATCTCCGTTCCAGGTAATTATAATAATAATAATAATGCATTTTATTTATAAGGCGCCTTTCAGGTCACCCAAGGACGCCCTACAATCATTGTTAAAATATGAATACAATGAAATACAATAATAGCATATAGTAGCATGAAAATACAGAAAACAAGTTCAGACAGAACACAAGTATAAAACATAAAATTAAGATAAGAATGATCTTTCCACCGATGGGAGACTCAGTATGGTGTGTGGAAAGCCAATGAAAAAAGATGTGATCAGGTGTTAGATGGGGTTGAGTTCTTCCACACCTTATTAATAAGTAATTTCGTCCTGGATCAATAAAATTTTCTGATTCTGATTCCAACCATGTATTTATGGACCTTGCTTCGTGTACCGTGGCACATTCATGCTGGAATAGAAAACGTTCTTCCCTAAACTGTGGCCATAACGTTGAAAGCATAGCGTTGTCCAAAATGTCTTGGGCTGCGGAAGCATTAATGTTGTCCTTCATGAGAAGCAAGGGATCTAGCCCAAAGCCTAAAAAACAGGTGTGTCCCAATACTTTTGTCCATAGAGTGCATCTACCTTAAGGCGAGAATGCTGTCTCCAGCAGACACTGATGACCCTCACTGTGTTGAGACTACGCTAAAACTGCGTTCTTACCTCACGTTTGGTTGGAGCTGGCATGCAGTTCCAGACGTACAGAGCTTCCTAATCGAGACATTATATTGATAAGCACTGCATATATGTTTTAATCTAACACATTTATAAAATCTCAGCATCAAGGTGCCGTTTCCTGACGAGGAGGCTGCCATTGTTTTGTGTTTATGAAATTGGGAGGAAATGGGAAATGTAGGTTTAGGCACCTCCGCTGGAAGGCAATTATAATGGAGCGCCGTTGCTTATAAAACTACGTTTCCCAAGATGCACAGCTAACGCACGTCTTCCGTCCCGTTTTGTGACGAGTTGCTTCATCACATGTTCCCTGGCGGGAGATTTCCACGCGTGGGTTCTGAGTTTGGCTGTAAGGTTTGTTTGTATTGATCACTGTGGCACCACAGCAATAGGAGCATTTTAGGTTCTTAGTGGTAAATTCACTTGTTTGTTTAAATCGTTAGGACTGTAAGCAGCATGTCTGGGCAGCAGAACGGTTCGGTCAACGGAGTCAGGAACCACGTTGAGGGTCCAGAGAGGTCCGATCCGGAGGGAGAACCCTTCAGCTTCAGTGCAGAACCAAGTTTGGAGCAGATCAGGCGCCTGCAGGCCGAGTTTACAGCAGAGAGGGACTGGAGCCAGTTCCATCAGCCCAGGAACCTTCTCCTGGCTCTGGTGGGAGAGGTGGGAGAGCTGGCCGAACTGTTCCAGTGGCGTGGGGAGGTGGCCGAGGGTCTCCCGGGCTGGAGCGACTCAGACCGGGAGAAGGTCTCCCAGGAGCTCAGCGATGTCTGCATTTATCTGGTAGAGCTGGCTGAGAAGTGCAGGGTGGACCTTCCTCAGGCTGTGCTGCAGAAGATGGAGCTCAACAGGAGGAAATATCCTGCCAGCAAAGTCCATGGATCTGCAAAGAAATACACAGAGTACACAGACTGAGTCTGCACCCACAAGCAGCATTTTGCATGTCACATTTCGCATGCTTACCGTTTACAAGCTGCAGAATCTCACCTTTGCTGTGGAAGCTATGTCCCATTAGACTCTAGAGACCTTTCACTGCTTTAAACAGTTTAATTTACCAATCTGACCTTCTCTTCCTTTTATTCTCATGTTTGGAGTGCATTGTCACCCCTCTTTTTAAGCACTCTTACTTTTATCCACTTTTTTAAATCTCGTTCTGGACCTTGATTTTATCTCTTTTGCACACACAGAGAGAATTGCCCTGTAAAACCACAACACTATGGGACATTTTGGGTTTTTTTACCCCAGAGTGCCTGGGTTTATGGCTGTAAATAAGACTCACAATACGTACATCTTTTCTGCTGTTGTTGGTATGGAAAGGAATGTTTCACCCTGCCCCCCCCAAAAGTGTAAAGTTTAACCATATTAGGTCTGTAAAAAAATACATTGGGGCTAGACATTTTTTGCCAATAAACTGTTGTGGTTCTTTAAAGTGCACTTATTGTCTGTGTCCTTCATTTGTGTTGTAAAGGCAGAGTTGGGGTGCTGTAGACTGTCTGTAGATTTGGTGGAGTAATTATTAAATGCCAGTTATACCATATTTTCTGCATCATTTATTATACATTTATGATTAGGATGTAAGCCAAGTCAATCATTGTGGGTTTAGTGTGAAACAATGTTCAGACCTAGACCACTGAATGGAGGTGGGGCCTGATGTAATAAGTGTCCAATTATCACATGTGAACACACCATACAGTGTGAATGACATTAAATTATTTTAGATTCATGTAGGTTCATGATGCTATTGCAAATACATGCAATAGAGGAAAGTTGAACTTCATGTGGGTTTTAAATTGCACAATGTAATTTGAACAGGTGGTCATTAAGTGTGGAGCGTGTATACAACACGATGTCTATGCCATTTCGTCAGAGATCAGATTCAGAAAACTGTTGATCCCACAGGAGATTGTTTATGCAATGACTGCACTGCCCCTGAGACACAGAGACGAGAACAATATAAAATTCAGCATAGTCAAAATAAAACAGAATTTTTTTTTCTTTTTGCAAAATACACTATGCTATGTACATGAATTGCTGTGTTCTGTAAGATGTGGATATAAATACTATAGGTAAAAAAAAATACTGAGGTAGTTTACTAGACTATTGCACATAAAGATATTCCAAGTAATGATGATGAATGGTTGCTTTCACCAGAGAACTGAATCACTGGTTACAATATATTGCCGGCTGGCTACGTCACTGCACCATTACACACCGCGTGTTTCTCTTTTCTTTGTTTTAATACACCTAAATCAACTCGGTAGACACAGGTGATTCAGGTGTGCTGTAGCAGGGCAAACACCATCATCTCCAGGACTGAGCCTTCCATTGATCTAGGATGAGAAAAGTTTGGTTAAACCATTTAGTTATTCCAACTGCTCTCTGTGCCTCTGCATATTATTTAATAAGTGCATGTTTATTTATAATCGTCAAACACAGAAAGTCATTCAATGTGCTTTACAGAATTAGAATATAAAATAGAATAAAACAATGTAAGAAAAAAAGAATACATAAAAGAAAAAGTGCAATAGAAATGCAGATTTAAAAGAGGGCAGTGGAGAATAGTGTGGTTTCAGCTGCATTTTAAAGCTACAGTTGGTACAGATCTGATACTTATGGGTAGTTTGTTCTAGCAGCTTTTAAGTTTTGGCTTTTTGACCACTATCATTAGCCCAAAGTAAGGATTATCCTAAAAAAAACAAAAAACCCTCACCTGTTCTCAGGGCCGGACTAGGTTAAAAAACGACCCTGGCATTTTGGGCTAGAAAGGTCCACCACATACAGTTACTCACACCACCCATCTTTGCACTCCCATGAATGTGTAAACCAACAAAGTAGTATTCAGTAAAAGTAGTATTCAATAAACTGTGAACATACCCAGTCAAAACTGATGCAGCTGAATCTTTTAATGGTAGATGGTAGCCTAGTGGTTGGGGCGTTCGTGGGTTCGATTCCCAAGACTGCTAGGCACCTCTGAGGTACACACGGCTCCCCGGGCTGCCCACTGCTTCACTTGGTAAATGGGGTAAAATGCAGAGAGGAATTTCGTGCTGTACACACTATGTGCTGTGGTGTATTCACGTATGACCGAATGATCACTTTCACTTCACTTCACTTTCACTTAAGCAATATTTGGGGAAAACTGCCGTCTCACTGTTAATGTTGATGAATGGCGGTTAAAGAAATAATATTCTCATTGTTAATGTTGATGAATGGTGGTTAAAGAAATAATATTCTCACTGTTCATGCTGATGAATGGTGGTTAAAGAAATAATATTCTAAAGCAATAATATTCGAAAGAAATATTATTCTAGCTGTTTGCAAAGTTATGGTGATAACAAACCAATACTATTCTAATATTATTGGTGTGTTATCACCATAACTTTGCAAACAGCTAGTTTATAGACCATTCTTAACTGTCTGATATGGCACAGATTTACCAAGAGTGGTTAATGGGTTCATTTACTCATAACTTAGCCTAAGTGTTCTGAACGCAGTCCATCTTATCGCAGGTTCGCGGTAAGATGGACTGGTGAAGGCCCGGCAGCAAAAATGGCTGTAATTTTGGCACATTTGGCAGCGTCTGCCTGAAGTGCCCATTTTTTTCTCTCGTAGTTGCTCTGCGCCACCTTGCGTTTTCTCTCTCCATCTCATCCACCGACACTGCAAAACTGACACAGAGCCAAAAGTGGGAGGAGTTTAAGGATATGATTGGGCCAGCCCCGTGTCCGTAGAGAAAAGAACCAATGGGCCGCGGAGGAGTGTTTCAGGGGCCGGTCGACGGTCAACTGCTGCGCTGGCTGATTTTTGATGTGTTTCACAGGCACAGGGACCAAGGTAGTGTTTAAAGAGTTGAATGGGCCAGCCCAGTGTCAACTCTGCCGCTGAGCTACGAGTCTTGTGGGCCGGTCAGACCAATAAACTAACAAATAAATAAATGAATAAACAGTCGGCCCAAATAGCACGTCGGCCCACCGGGAAAACGCCCGATAGGCTACGCCAGATGGCCAGTCCATCCTGCCTGTTCTCATAGTTCAGAATGGGGCAGATAAAATTCACGTACAATTCATAAAGGTATTTTCCAAATATATTACATTATTTCAGTATTTAATGTTAAAAGCATACATTTCAGGACCGCGCAGTTCTCTAAGTTCACTAAATAACGTATTAGTAACGATTTTTTTAGATTGGATTGTTTTGATTCTCTTAAATGTACACCACAAGAAGTGCTTCACAGAATTGTAAGCATTTACAAAAATGCTTTATAATAATAATAATAATAATAATAATAATTATTATTATTATTATTATTATTATTATTTTGATTATTATTTTAACTCTTTCAAAATGATCTGAAGCACCCAGTAAATGATGTCCTGTGAAGTCTATATTTACTCAAATTCTGTTGAATGTGTATTTTTCCAAACTACACTTTTACTTACACTTCAATATAATCTACTGTTTCCTCAGTTGATTTAGTTCATAACTCCTTTTGGGGTTTAATTTCCTTCTTCATGTGATGGTTCAGCTCCTGGACTACTTATCAGTGGTAACACCTTTCACACTGGAGCTTTAGTCTCTGGCTTTATTTCAGCCTAAAGGATCCAAAAAGAGGTTCCACTGCAGTTGCTCAGTACTTTTGAAATCAGTTTGAGCTGCTACTGTTGGACCTCTGTTTATTTATTTATTTAGTTAGTTAGTTAGTTTTGTCATTAATAAATCTAGATGTTGAAATTGAGTACTTTTATGGCACTAATCAAATTACTATACATAAAGAAATCCCTTTCTATTCAACAACAAATTTCAATATCTGCGTTCGGTCATTTAACTTTTGAGTCAATAAGATGCTATTTCTAAAAATCTAGACTGCTGATTTGCTGTATAATTTATAGAGGTACGAGAAAAAAAGTTTCAGTGAATCGATTATCGATTTTTTGGCTGTATAAATTATAGAGGTAGGTCTGCTGGTGCTAAGTTTCTATCTATTTATCTACATGGTAATTAGT
>JBBPCX010124612.1:0-19554 GCA_037974365.1 Hydrocynus forskahlii
GTAGCCCGTGCACAGGGCTCCTCGGCTCCTGGAGGAGTACCGGGAGAGCCCCCGACTCACCAGTCGGGGGGCTCAACACGGGCTTCCGTGCCCGCTCCCTCCTCGCTGGCTCCGCTACCTCCCACCAGGTGTCCCAGCCAGCAGCTCGGTCTCAAGCGATGAGCTTTTGGGAGAGTGTGGACAGCTCGCGGAGGAACTTCTCCTGCTCCTCACGCTCACCGAGGGATCGTCTACCGATGGGCCCTCCAGACTCCCCTCTCTCCCCGACCGCAGAGCCGGCTTGTTCAGGTCCGGGCATTCTGTCACAACGCCGCGATCCGTCCCTGGGACGAGACCGGGGGAGCCTTGTAGCTCCTGTGAGACCAGAATGCCATTGTCCACACAAGCAGGTTGCTCCACCATGTGACTTTTATATTACTTATGGACAATTCGACACTACACAAGACAGAGGGCATATAATGCCCGGACAAGGGACACAGAAAACAACCCAGACTAAATACATGAACAGAAACTCGAACAGCCAATGAACAGACAGAACAGAACAGGGGACACGTGAAACAGATAATGAACTTAAGAGACAGGAAACCAGGAACAGACACATACATGGAACGGGGGTGACCCCTACTGGCCACCCCATGAAACAAAACCCCAGAAAACAGAAAAACAGAAAACACCACCGTGACACTAATCATTGTTGTCGAGTGCAAGTATTATATATATTTCACTTTATACATGTATTGGCAGGACGACTGGTTTTATACTATGAAAACTGTGATTTCAAACTGTCACTTCATGAAAATGAACACAAAAAAATCTCATGAGTTAGCAGCAAATTTTTTATTTCGCAAAACTATAAAAGGTATATTTATTTTTGAAAGTGATACACATCCGAGTACTATGTTTTGAATCTATAATCTGCTAGTATCCATGTGTACTAAAACACTACAAAGATTATAGTTCTATGGCCTTGAATTATATTTTCATGTGTAAAACTACCTTACGTGGCCACAAATGCACAGTTCCAACTAGTAAAGGAATAATGGTCTTGAGTTTTTAATGACAGTGAGCCTTAGCTTAGTGGCTGAATGCTTTAAGGCATGTATATTTCTAGACAATGTGTGTATATATTCCTATTTCTGTAAAATTCTAGAAGAATCTAGATCAGTGCAGTTCCTCAAACCAGCTTCAATTGTACAATAACTCAACAAGATTTGCTTTTGATTATTAGGGCTCAAAAATTTGCTAAAGAAAGTTCACAACTTATGTCTGCAACACCCTGTAGAAGGTGTGCCATAGAGAAACACCTTTATCAGCTGCTACTGAGTGTTATAAAGAGCATTTCAATAAAATTAACTTATTATTCAGTTTGCAGAAAAACCTTCTTTCATTAAGAACTAAGAATTCAGTGACAGAAGTATGCGACTAGACGCTAGAGCCAGATGCAAGCTAGATTCTACATCTCCTTGTTGGTACCATGCTGGCCAACAGGATTCAGTACCACCAGAAATCCCATGCAAGCATCCCACTACAGATTGGGTGGAGGTTTTAAAGCTGGCCAACACTCACATTCTCTCTCTTTCTCCCTGGTTTGCCAAGGCAAACCACCCGAAGGAAGTTATTTTATCTGCATTTTATCTACAAAGAAATTCCCTTTGTTCCAAACAAAGGACTTACTTAAGTTTCAGTAACTTAGTCAAAGCTCGACTTAGATGTCTGATCAGTGTCGAAACAAGCCAACAACCACGTCGAGCTTGCAACAAGTATTTCTGTGGCCTGCAACAAGTATTTCATTTTAACTGCAGAAGCTTCATATCTGGACCACAGTGGACTGGCTCATTACAAACAGTGACTGGATGCTATTCCCACTTCGAATTTCCCTCCAAACTTCTGCAAAACCTTTGTGAGGAGAACAGACTGAACTTAAGATATTTGCAAAAATATCTAATCACATGAGATTGTACTTTAATATCTGGGCACAACAACTTCAGAAACAAATGCCGTAAAACTGTGAATGTGTTTATGTTTTAAAGAACCTAAACTCAAGATTTACATGCGCACCGATAGATTTATCTTAGTATGTATCTGTCCTTTTACTAATCCTAGTAATTCTCAGCACTCCTGAAATTCTTTAAGCTCTGTACTTAAAGTTAAACACCATTCATTTCATAAGACTGAAGTCATTATGAGTATAAAATGCACATTTTAAACTCAATCTGTAAAGACTAGAAAAAACTCAGCAGATCTCATTATTGACGCCATTATTGCTTTGTCTCCAGTGACAAAGAATCACATTCCACCCACAGGTGCCATCTTTATTATTCAAATTCGCCCCATTTTCCTTCCCTGGCTGTCCACAAGCTGTCTTTTTCTCACTCGCTCCCTCACTCACATACGCACACACATGCACACACACCCAAGCATGCACAGCAAACACTCAGTCACACTTTCCCCTAAAACTGTTAGTTTGATTGTTTAGTTTGACTGTGTAAATAAATGTCTGTTAAACAACTTAATTTTATCATCTTTAGTTAGACATTAAAGATTGTAATATCTATGATTTGATTTGTGGGGTATACTGATGAAATAAGCCCCAAACAATTGAGTTAGAAGGAGTGTTTCAGTTTTGACTGTGTTTGAAAATGCACCAGTTACAGCTGCTATACAGAACAGGGCTCATTTGCATATATTATTGATAAAAGCACAGTAAGAAAAACACCCCAAAACATGAAAGACATATTTGAAAATGGTCATGTAAAAATTAATTATTTTTGGCAGCAAATTAACTGTTTTTGGCAGCTGGAGGCCTAGTGGTTAGGGAGTTCGCCCCGCAGTCAGAAAGTCTTGGGTTCAAATCCCAAGACTGCAAGTGGCACCTCTGAGCTCCCAGGCGCTGCTCCCCAGGCGCTGTGTTCCTGGCTGCCTGCTGCTTCACTTGGTGAATGGGTTAAATGCACAGGAAGAATTTCGTGCTGTTCACACTGTGTGATGTTCATGTGTGACAGAATGGTCACTTTACACTTTACTTTTTACTTTAAACATCTGTTTTTACAGATTCAAATGAAGCAGTGACAAGCTTCGAGCAGAGATAAGCTTACCATGTATTCTGAAGGAGCAATGAACTCAACAGTAGCATTCTGAACTTCTGGTCTTTTGTGTGGCTCTCCATATGATTTACTGACTGGATTGTACATGAACTCCTCAGGAACTAGTCAATTCAACAGTGAAACAGAAGGAACAAGGACTCACCAAACATTTATAAAACTCTTGTGCTTGTCCTGAAGTCAATATGACTAAAGGATCAAACCCAAATTTTGATATATGTCACAGGTACTTTAAATATCAGGCATTCATTCAACAAGTTTGCTCACCATCATTGACACGATAACACAGGTTGCACTTCCACCTCCTTTGATCCAGGAATGACACAAATGGATTGATATAGGTTCTACAGGAATGACAACGCACTATGGTGCTGGAGGTAACTACAGGCAGCTGCTACAAAAGGATAAATCAAAACTGCAGTTGTATCACTTCTAAAATACTAAGATTACAGGTAAAATTGGAACGTCCATTTGCAATGTCCTTTTGAAATATTAATGTACCAGTTTTAGCCAGTCACATTTACAGAGAAAAAGTATTCATCCATCATCTTGAGCAAAAGAGAATACAGAACAATGTATGGGTAAGATGGCTTGTAGCTGAACTGCTCAACTTACTGAGAGATCTTTAAATGGATGCAACAGCAAACCAAGAGGCAGTTTTGTTTTGTTTAACAGTGACTGTGTCTGAGGGATGCTGGTGAGTGTACTACGGAAGACCCTGTAGAAAAAGTAGAAACAAGCAGTGGTGAATGTTTTAGAAATATATCTGACTGTAATTTACTAAATTCAATTATCTACTTAAATTACTTAATTTGCTTCTGAATTCTATAAAAGCAGTTGTAGCATGTTTTACTCTGGGCTACAGTTCAGTTTCTGCAGGTCTTGAGGCAAGCAAGGTGTAGGGGCAGGAACAGGTCCAGTTGGCAAGAGATTACGTTCCTGAAGAAGGCTGACCACTCTTAGAGCCTCAGGGGTGGGAGACTGCAGGCTTAAAGCTGACAAAGATGGACTTAGTTGAACAGGACCTAAAGAGGGCTAAACAAATGACAGAAATAAACTTGGAGAAGTGCAACATTAAGTTCAAAATCTTTAGATATTTTCTTCTGAACATCTTTTCCAATTTCAGACATTTACAAACTACTATTTTGCTCATTTAAAGTTACAATAAAGTTGTAATTGTTATTTAACTATAATCATTAATAAATTCAAGTGGTATCTATTTCAAAATTGCTTTTATAAGCCTATATATTATGTTCCAAGCCTATATATTATGCAGTAGCCAATCAGCAGCAAGAAGAAATAAAAATCGTTCTTGGATTGGCTACTTTCAAAGCTCCTGTCTCTGAGTACAGCTGACTGTGATGTCCGGGCATCGTGCGCCATGCCCCCTCGTCCTCATGCTAGGTTGTTTATGTTCGGGCGCAGATCATGAGGCCTGGACAGAGGATATTTGCCTTTTCCGTGCATGTGTGGGGGATTTCTTGGAAAAAAATCTACGTTAGACTGAAACCTTGATTTTAATCTGCATAAAAATGGGCAGTTACTGTATACATACACAGGTATAAACAAAATAAGTCTAACATAAAGGTGTATTCCACCAATTTAGCAAAATTACTTCACAATTTAATGAAAAAGTTATTCAGAGTGATGTGTCTTGTGACATTTACAACATCATAACTGTTCATAGGGGTTATACTAGGAAATAGATGTTTTTTACTCTACAAATATAGTCATTATATCTGCTACTAGAGGTGTCTTATGAGTAATTTTTTTTAGGTTTCTTTTCAGAACCCTGTATGTACTTTCCCGGTACACATTCCCTGTTCCTCATCAACCTTGCATACTAGTAATTGTCTGAGGATTTTCAGCACATACATGCTCCTGTTGAGCAGCTCTATAGTTGAAAGATACATCTTGTGAATGCACTGGGACACATCATCAGTGATGTAACCTGGGGTCATAGGGTGTTTCGGGTCTTTCAAACATAAGACACCCTCGCCCAGGTGACTCGACCAGGGTTGATCAGACCCCAGCCTGTGTCCCAGCAGTGTTTGCCCATGGCTCAGCCCTCTTTATCCATTGCCAACTTGTGGCTTTTTCTATGGTTTCAGTTGCGGATCTCATAGCCGCCTTCTTTGCCCTCCCGGTGAGGCCCAGCAGCGTGTACACTTTGCAGAGTGACCGCCCAGTAAATCCTCGGCAGACCACCTCCAGGGGTTAACAGTACGTTCTCCAGCCTTGCCTCTTGCACCCATCCACCAGCTCCTGGTACTTGGCACACTTCCTCTTGTTGGCCTCGTACATGCGCTCTTCCCAGGACACTGTGAGCTCCAGAGTGATCAGCTGCTTGGTGGAATCAGACACGATGATCATGTCTGGTTGAAGCTGTGTTGGTGTAATCCTGGCTGGGAACTGTTTGGTCAGGTCCACTTCCAGTCTCCAGTCGTGGAGGAGGTGAGGAGGGCTGACTTTGCCCATGGTTGTATGCTGGGCTTCTCTCTGGTTCTGTGGAACATGATGGCCTTTGGCGTGTGGTAGCCCTTGATAGTGTTGATGGCCGTGGCTATGCTGTCAGCAACTGCCCTAAGCATCCAATCATAGTGCCAACGATAGCACCCGTGTGCAAGCGCTTTTGGGCAGCTGCTAAGGACGTCTTCCAGAGATCCCCATCCTGAACACTGAGGACAGGACGGTGTGTCCATGGAGGTTGGCTGGACTTGGAAAGACATCATATACAGCTTGGACTAAGAATCTAACACAATGAATCAGAATCAGAATCAGAAACTTTATTTATCCCAGAGGAAATTGTTTATGTGGTGACTGCCACATCACACAGAGAAACAAGACACCAGAATAATGTAAAATAAAAAGTAAGATAAAATACAATGATAAAATAAATATAATAAGTCTAATAAATCTAAATAGAATATAATAAAAATCCAAATAAAATAAAGAAAATCTGAATAAAAATAAAAATCAGTGGAAAGAAAATGAATATTCTTTTATGAATATAAGTAGTAATATTGCACATAAGACATTACAGTAATAAGTTATTTAGCGCCATATAGAGGACAGCATATGATAATTGCACATAATATTTGGTACCTGGTAAGAACATTGCATAGTATTGCACATAGACTGTTGCGCATCACAGCAAAAATAATGCACGTAGTCTTCCACACAATGATATTTTTCAAACCCATAATAAGCAGCAGCAGGCTATTGCACAAATTATTGTGTTGGTGTGTGACTGAGCGAGGAGTTGTAGAGTCTTATGGCAGTGGGAAGGAAGGACTTTCTGTGGCATTCAGTGGAGCACTTTAGGCTGGTCAGTCTGTGGCTAAAGGTAGTTCTCAAGTCGTGAAGTGGGTGGTCTACATTGTCCATGATAGACTGACATCTGGACAATGTTCTCCTTTCAGCCACAGTTTCCATGCTATCCAGTTTCTCACCCACCACAGAGCCAGCTTTCCTTATCAGTTTGTTAAGTCTCTTCCTGTCTGCCACTTTCATGCTACCACCCCAGCACACCACAGCATAGAAAACAGCACTGGCCACAACAGACTCGTAGAACATCCGCAACATGGTGTTGCAGACTCTAAAAGATCGGAGTCAACATAGGAAGTACAGCCTACTTTGACCCAACTTGTAAGTTGCCAGAGAATTCTTAGACCAGTCCAGCTTATCGTCAATGTTTATACCCAGGTATCTGTAGTCCTCAACAATCTCCACATCCACCCCTCTAATGGACAGGGGAGTGACACGAGATTGTGATCTTTGCAGGTCCACCACCAGTTCTTTTGTCTTTTGGATGTTGAGCTGAAGTTGATTCAGCTCAGACCAGCCTACTTTGACCCAACTTGTAAGTTGCCAGAGAATTCTTAGACCAGTCCAGTTTATCGTCAATGTTTATACCCAGGTATCTGTAGTCCTCAACAATCTCCACATCCACCCCTCTAATGGACAGGGGAGTGACACGAGATTGCGATCTTCGCAGGTCCACCACCAGTTCTTTTGTCTTTTGGATGGTGAGCTGAAGTTGATTCAGCTCAGACCAGTCCACATCTGAGAATTTCTGCAGATGGCAGCCCTCTGTGTTGAACTGGAAGTCAGATGTGTAAGGGTGAAGAGGAATGGTGACAGAACAGTTCCCTGAGGAGCTCCAGTGCTATACAACACTGTGTCAGATTTACATCCCTATAGTCACACGTACTGTGGCTAGTATGTCAGGTCAGGTAGTCCAAAACTGGGGGGCATGCACATTCAGAGCAGACAGTTTGCTCCCCAGTTGGGCTGGCTGAATGGTGTTGAAGGCACTGGAGAAGTCGAAGAATGTAATCCTCAGGGATGCACTTGGCTTGTCAAGATGGCTGTAGGCGCGGTGTAGCAGGTAGATGATGGCATTGTCCACTCCAATCTTGGCCTGGTAGGCGAACTGGAGGGCATCTTGCGCTGGCCTCACCAGGGGGCGGAGAGTGTCCTGGACCAGTCTCTCAAAAACCTTCATGCTGAGGTGAGTGCTACTGGCCTGTAGTCCAATGGGGCACTGGGTCTCACCTTCTTTGGAACAGGAACCATACATGATGTTTTCCACAGCATGGGTACTTTCTTGGTACTGAGGCCCAGGTTGAAGATCTTCAGCAGTATTGCACATAGCTGAGGGGTGCATTTGGGCCTGACGCTTTAGCAGGATGGAGTCTGCAAAGTTCTCTCCTCACTTGGTCCTCGGTGATGGTGATGGATGGTTAATGGGTATCAGAGTCAGCAGTGGCAGGGGGAGAATAGGCGGAGACTATGGCTGGTACGATGGTGGGAGAGGGAGTAGGAGAGAGGAAGGATTGAGAAATGCAGTTTGGCTTGACAGTGATGGAGGGAGCAGCTGCACTGGGTGCAATATGGACTGTGCTGGAGCTGGAGCTGCTGGAAACATGCCTGCTGTCAAATCTATTAAAGAACAAATTAAACTGATTGGCCCTCTACACATCACCATCAGTCCCAAGGCTGCAGGTTTTGAAGCCGGTGATGTTCTTCATGCCTCTCCACATATATCTGCTTTTATTCTGCTGCAGCTCTTGTTCCAGTTTTCCCCTGTATCTGTCTTTTTCCTCCTTTAATCTCACCGACAAGCGCCTCTGTACTTCCTTGGCTGCCTCCTTGTCACCTGACCTGAATTTTTTTCTTCTTCTCATTTAGGGTTTTAATGTCCTTGGTGACCCATGGCTTGTTGTTGGGGAAGCAGCGTATGGATTTCACTGGTACAGTAGCCACACAGAAGCTGTAGTCTGTAACACAGTCTGTGAGGTTATCAATGTCCTCTCCATGTGGCTCGTACAGGGCCTCCCAGTCTGTAGTCTCCATGCAGTCTTGCAGGGCTGCACTGGCCTCCTTTGACCACTCCCGCACTACCCTGACTGTGGCTGGCTACCTCTTTGCCAGTGGCAGGTAGGTGGGCTGAAGGTGCACCAGGTTGTAGTCTAATCTGCCCAGAGGTGAGATGGCTGTGCAGCTGTATGCATCTTTGACGTTAGCATCCAGTATCCTGTTTTCTCTGGTAGGGCAGTCTACAATCTGTGTGAAGGTGCACAGCGTCTTGTTAAAGGAGACATTGTTGAAATGGCCAGTTACTAAGACAAAAGCACTTGGGTGAATTGTCTGCAGTCTAGCGGTCGTGGAGTGAATGACATCACACACTGTCATCGCGTTGGCCGATGGAGGAATGTAAACAACATTGGCGATCACATGTGAACTCTCTGGGCAGATAGTACGGACATAGTCCCACTGCTAACAGTTCAATGTCCGGGCTGCTGACATGTTCCTTGATCACAATGTGACTCAGGTGACCATCTCTCATTCACAAAAAGAGCGACTCCGCCCCTCTTGCTCTTTCTGCTCTCACATCGAGTTCTGTCTGCCCAAGCACGCACGAAAAGTCAGCAACGTCCTCGGCAGAGTCAGGAATACATTTGTACAGCCATGTTAAAGCACATCAAATGGCACTCACGAAATTTTCTGTTGTGTCTAACCCGTGCCATGAGCTCATCCATTTTGTTGTCCGGTGACCTCACGTTGCTCATAAGAACAGATGGGAGGTATGGTTTGTATCTCCTCCTCTGCTCAACAGGCTGTTTCCCATTCCTCGCTGTTCTTTTCCCATGCATCTTGGCTCCACCAGGGCATCCTCTCTTAGTCTTTCCCATCCTGCCTGCACTTCCTCCTGAACAAGATGTTTCCGCTCTTTGCCTTTAGCCTTGTCTACCCAGGTTACTGGAAGGTAGCCAATGCCCGCACGGCCTGTCACTGTGAGCCCTACCACTGTGAACCCCTCCTCTGTGAGATCCCTTCTGCCTCAGCCTTGACTAAGCCACCACCAGAGCTTTTTCTGCCCTCCATTCTCAGCCTGTTCACACCTATACACCAGCTGATGCCACCTTCGGGTCTCTGGATTCCCTGTATTGCGACACTTCCCGTGTTCTGGACACCATAAACTCTTCGACAAGGTTGCTGATTGGGAGCTGCAGGATGTTGCTGGTGCCATATAGGGCGTAGCTGCTCAGGATGCGCGGGAGACCGAGCCATCTGTGCAGGTAGGTGCTGATCCTTCTCTCCATAGCCTCACCTGTTATGATGGGTACTGCTTACACCAACATAGCCTACAAGATCCGGGGCAAGATGGAGAGTTGGTAAATCCAGGCCTTGAACCTCCCTGACAGGCCTGATTTGTCAACCCGACTCAGCTAGTCCTCGAGCTCCTTGCTGGTTTTCTGGATGGAAGCAGAATCTTTGAGGCTGCTGTCAAAATACTTCCCAAGGCTCTTTACTGGCTGCTCCATGATGGATGGGATATTAGCTCCAGACAGTGAGAAGCAGAACTTGTCCACTACTTTTCCCCTCTTGAGCACTAGAGACCTTGATTTTACCAGTTTAAAGCTCATCCTTGCCCAGGTGATGAGCTTCTCTAGGCCTTGGAGGATCCATCTACTGCCCGGGACTGATGTTGTGGTGACAGTCAGGTTGTCCATAAAAGCTCTTATTGGGGGCTGGTGTACTCTTATTTTGTCAAGGAATCCCTGCATTCCACCTTTGCTGACTTGGCAAGCATGAAAAGGATGACTGAGATGGTGCAGCCTGTTATTATGCCTTTCTCCACCCTGTTCCTGTCTGATTTACCTGACCCCACAGTGACTCTTATCCTGACTTTATTGTAATAATCCAGAATAAGGTCTGTGACTTTGCTGGGAACAGGATATTGTTGAAGGGTGAGCTTGACAAGCTTGTGAGGTATGGAGCTGTACGTATTGGCCAGGTCCAGCTACAGTACGGTCAGGTCTCCATTTCATTCATGCACCTCCCTGATGAGTTGTTTCACCCCTCCCGTATGTTCCAAACAACCGGGCACTCCAGGGATCCCACCCTTCTGAACAGAGGTGTCGATGTAGCTATTTTTCAGAAAGAACTCTGTTAGTCGTCATGACAAGATGCTGAAGAAAAGTGAGATGGTTCTAAACTGACTGATGTCCTTGGAGTTCTCTTCCTTGGGGATTCACACACCCTCTGCGCACCTCCATTGGTCTGCAACTTTTCCCCTGTGCCAGATCACCCTTAACATCTTCCAAAGGTGATAAAGGTGTTGCAGGCAGGCTTGGACACGGTGTATGGAACACCACTGGGGCCTGGGCCTGAAGCTGTTCTGGCCCTCTTCGCCACCTCCTATAAACTTAAGGTCTTCATAGATGACCATCTCTCAAACCCAGTGATAAAGTGAAGTGGCCCTTTACAATTACGCATGAACACACCACAGCACAGCACACAATGCAAACAATGTGAAATTCTATCTCTGCACTTAACCCATTCAACGAGTGAAGATGTGGGCTGCCACGAATGAGGGCACCCGGGGAGCAGTGTGTGGGGAGGTACCTTGTAGTTCATGTTCAGTGTATTCAGATTCACACTGAAATGGCGCTGTTAAAATATATTTATGACATCTGGCAGGTACCCCTATTCGGAGTGATATAAAGGTCTCTCATACTCCAATTTATTCTAAAATACTAAAGCAAACTGTATATTACAAATAAACCACAGACAAACAGTTGTTTAAATTAGCAACATATAGTAATATAGTAAGATAGTAAGATCTAAAACGAGGTCAAGTACCTGGTGATACTGTTGAGGTGATGAGCTGTAAGGCTGTGCCAGAGAGTGCATAGGTAATGGCTTAGGCACAACTAGCTGGAAATCAGGCACCACTGAGGCATGAGCAGTGCCAGCAGGCTTGCTCAACTGTCCTGGAAAAAGAGGGTGTGGGCCAGCTACTGCAAAAAGAAACAGAAGATCGAACACCATGTATAGGGATATATAGGGATATATTATATATAAACACACAGTAACCCCCTGCTTCTCGCGGGGGTTACATTCCAAGAGCACTCGCGTATAGTGAAAAAACGCGTTGTGATATGGTTAAAAAAAAATGTCTAAAATGCGCATTTTTATAGTGTATTCTCCCAAATATTCTCCCAAAACAATTTAATGTCATTTTAAACAAATGTAAAGGTAAACCAGTATTCGTACTGTACAGTTTACAATGAACTCTTAATAAAAATACAGAGCTTTAAGAAAACCCAAACGAAAAACATGAGAACACTCGAGACGCTCCATGGGAGAAATTCTGGTCTGCAGCTACCACATATGCGTCACAGGGCGTCACAGCAGCAAGGATAAATAAATCCGTTGTCGAATTGGCTACTTTCAAAACTCATGCCTTTGAGTACGTGCGTCAAATGGCACCAGCCAATCAGCAGCAAGGAGAAATAAATAACATTCTCTGAGTACAGCGGTGTTTCACTATCCCAAGACACGCTTTCTTTGTGTCCTCTCATCAGTAACAAAACATTTATAGCTATTTTTATATAGAAATGTAGCTGAATTTATGTTAATATTTATGTTACAAAATCAGTACATTTTCTTTTTCTTAATAATTTAGTACTAAAATACATAAAAAATTATACATTGCCACAAAAAAGCTGTGATGTTCACCCAGCACGAAGAAAAGGGGGCGTGGCGGACGTATGTCATAGCTTTTTTCATGGCAATATATAATTTTTCATGTGGCTCCCCAGTTAATTGGTCAGGTTTAGTGAATGTGTTTGAGGAGAATCACTATCAAAATGTGCTGGACACCGGCCCTCCAGGACCGGAGTTGGACACCCCTGTCTTAGCACTTCTATGCTGATTATACACAGCTATGTCTGTCCTTCCCACCTGATGACCGCACACATCTTGGCTTGTTTATCAGACAAATCCACATGGGTCACCTACAGCTAAACATTGCCAAGACAGAACCTCTGGCTATCTCAGCCAAATCTATCAAATCACAATATCACTATAAAAATATCACCTCTTCATTCCTTCCCCCATCCAAAGTGGTCAGAAACCTGGGTGTAATGATTGATGACCAGCTATCCTTCTCTGACTACATGGCATCTGTCTCTCGGTCATCACTTAGTCTTACTCAACATCAGAAAATATCACATACGATCCATGTGAGCTCTCAAAATGATCGACGTATCTCTAATCTTCCATTTCTATCTAAGATTTTAGAGAAAGTCATGGCCCAACAGTTATGTTCGTTACTACACAAAAACCAAACATACATAAAAAATTCAATCTGGGGTCCTCATCATCCAATCCAGTCCAATCCAACTTTATTTATATAGCACTTTAAAAACAACACAATTCGCCAATGTGCTGTCCACATTTATAAAATCCAAAGTAAAAACCATGAGACAACATAAAAACATAAGACAATGAAAATAGAAAACATAGAAAGTAAAAGCAACATCTCAGACTGAATTAAAAGCCAATGAAAAAAAAATAGTTTTAAGAGAGGACTCTCATTTAGTGAGCCGGCCTGCCTGATGTGCAAAGGTAATTCATTCCACAGTTTTGGGGCGATGACTGAAAAAGCACCATCCCCTCTAAGTTTCCTCTTTGTTTTAGGAATTTAAAAACAAAAGAAGTATTTTAAAATCAACTCTAAAATGAAGCTGAAGCCAGTGAAGTGATGCCAAAACTGGAGTAATATGCTCACATTTTTTTGTACCAGTTAAAAGTCGAGCAGCTGCATTCTGCACCAACTGTAAACGAGTAAGTGATGCTGGACTTAACCCAGAATAAAGTGCGAATAAAGTGCTGTTGTCCAAACAAGTTGTAATAAAAGCATGGATTAAAATCTTGAAGTAATGCAAAGGAATAAATGGCTTAGCTTTCTAAGTTGTCTCAGTTGAAAATAGCTAGACCTAACCACTGAGCTAACCTGTGCATCAAATTTGAGATTGTTGTCGAGTTTTACACCAAGGTTTGTTGCAACTGGAGTCACTTGTTGACTTAACAAGCCCCAGTCAACGGGTACTGTGGAGCTATCCGAAAGCCCAAACAACATAACCTCAGTCTTTTTATCATTACAGTGCAGAACATTCCATGACATCCATGCTTTAATTTCTAAAATGCACTCAAATAGTAAATTTGCTGAATATCTATTTTCTGAATATCCATTTTCAAATTTTATTATCATCAGCATAAAAATGGAACGCAATACCATATTTCCAAAAAATTGAGCTAAGTGGAAGCAAGTACAGGGCAAAAAGAAAGGGACCAAGAATAGAGCCTTAAGGGACACCACATGTGAGGGGCGCTGGTGAGGACTCGGCATTTCCTATACGTACACAGAAACTTCTTCCTGTTAAGAAGGACCTAAACCACTCTAAAGCAAAGCCCGGAATGCCCACCCAACTCTCTAGATGAGACAGAAGTATCTGATGGTCAATCATAGCAAAGAAAGAGCCTTAGTAAAGATAGTAAATGACTTATTACTGTCTGCTGACAAGGGATTTGCCTCTTTGCTGGTCCTGCTTGACCTTAGTGCAGCACTTGACACCTTGTCGGAGTCACTGTCGGAGTTTCCTAAAATTGTGAGTTGCTTTGGATAAATGTGTCTGCCAAACGGTTGTAATGAAAGGGAAGAAAATAACCCAGGCAGCCCTCATAGCAAAAGATTTATGGGCATATTTCATTGTGGACAAGGATGGGTTTCAGCATCTGTTAAAGACACTGGAGTCATGGTAAAAGATCCCATTGTGCAGCCACTTTACAGAAAAGGTTAGGCCAGCTTCTTCACCATGACACCAGAGCTCAGATAACAGTGTCAATGAGCAAAGCTGGTCAGGCAGCAACAACGTGATTCATGGACTTCGGTGGCAGCAGAGTACTATGTTATAGTGACAGCACATTACATGGACTGGCAGAGTATGTCCCATGTGCTGCAGACGAGAGCTGTTTGTTGCAATGAACATGTTTATGACAAAAGAATTTCCCTCGGGATAAATAAAGTTCTTTCTCATGAGTCTCACATCTGGCAGAGTTAGTGTCTCCTGTTGTGGAAGAATGGCGCTATCAGATAAAGATGTGGTGCTTGTGACAGACAATGCTTCTAACATGTTGACTGCAGCTGAAGTCGAAAAATTACAGCATATAAGATGCTTCGCCCATGTGCTGAATCTCGCCTCTCAGCGGGCACTTAAAGATTCTTCTGGGAAGAATCCAACATATATTGAAATTCTACCATCGCAGCATTACAGCCAGCCATATTTTGAAAGTGAACCAGAAACGACTGAGTTTTTAAAAAAAATCAAAAACTGCTTACTGATGTTTCAACAAGGTGAAACAGTTCGCACAATATGATCCAGAGGTTCCTGGAACAGCACCCTGCAATTTGTGCCACCTTGCTAGCACCAGAAGTTTGATGAGGAGAGTCAGACCTCTGCACACTGAATGAAACTGATGGGTCAAACGCAGAGGACTCTCTGAGGGCATTAAAGCCATAAAGGGTGCAACCACGCAGATGTCTGAAAAGTGTAATCTGACCGCCACCCTCACTGCTCCTCTCATCACATAACTGCATAAATAAGTGTGAGGTGTTGGACTGACTGAGTATACTATCTGCTAATTTACTGTTTTTTTATATTTTCTATTTTTTTGGTCCAACACAGAATGAGTGTATTCTTACCGGGGGACAAAAGTGCCAAAAGTGAGTTTGCTGCATGCGAGTTTGCTGGGACAGTCTTTCTGTGATACTGAAGGCAAAGTAGAACCTATGACCACCTATGCAAGGGCTGAAGAGGAAATGAACAAATACTGCAAAGCCTCATCCTGCCGTTGACTGAGGACCTCTTGAATTGGTACACAATGTCTAATTTCCTCCCCTCTCTCATCCGTCAAAACGATACTCATGTATCCCTGGCACAAGCCTATCTACAGAGCATGTTTTCTCCATAGCAGAAGATGTGATCACTGCACAAAGATCCACTCTGAAACCAGGGCATGTAGATCAACTGGTGTTCTTGCTCAAAAACTTACAAATTCCCAAATGCTTGTGATGTTTTACACTGAAAAGGGCCCAGTGCTGCTGTTAAAGATTTTATTTTGTGTGGGTCTTATTTTGTATTTTGTCCAAGAGTATCCGCAGAGCCAGCTTTCCTCATAGTCAGAGATGTGGTTACTGCAGAAAGATCCATTCAGTTCTTATTCAAAAGTCCCAAATGCTGAACATTGGCTAATCTTTGCAACACTGTGCACTTTCAGGAAGTGCCCTGTATCCAGTGATGCCACTTTGCAATTGTACATCATAGCACTGCAGAATGGTTTGTTTCTGAAGACGGACCATATTCATACAAGACGTAGGCTAGGCCTATACTATTAACTTATGTTTACAATTTATTGTAATGGTTACACTTTCTATTTACATTTTGATGTCTATATTATTTATTTCTGTTTACAATTTTATGTGAATGCCAAAATTTACATTTTTAGGTTTCGTTAAATAAAAATGTAAGCTTACATTCTCACTACTTTTATTTGTATTTCAAAACAATGTGAAATCAAAGACATGATAATCATAATCAAATCTACTCGTGAGACCAGTGAAGGTTCAGACCTCTTGTATGGATAGGCAGTAAAACTTTTTTTTTTTCAGCCTTTTGGAGGTAAATGATAAACACTTATTTTCTATGGCCGGCCTGAATGCTTGAGAATGTTTTGTATCCTTGTGTTAGGTATGCAGAAGCTTTGCTTTCTATTTGCCATGTAGGCAAAAAGCACAGATGTAAACGCTGGTTGCTCTCAGGCCAGACTGGACATGGCAAAGTTACCTTTAGCCTATTTTGCCAGTGCTGCACCCTCAGTACAGTGTTCTATGATAAAACTCAATCCTTCAGCAAGCACAAATGGTCTAGAATTAAGGGTAAGCTAAAAGTAAACACAATCATATCAATTACAAAAACTACCATAAAAAAACACCCCAAAATTTCTGAAATTACCCCCATACACCACAGAGCCACACTCTGAAAAAGTACAATGGCACCAAATGAGCTGTGTAACTAATATTTTCTGTCATGTATGTATTCACATATGGCAGGCATAAATAATAGGTTACTGTAAATAGTGGACACTGAACTGCTCAATAAATAACCAGAACTGGAGAGAGCGAACCATGCACCTTGCCCGAAGCCAGCTCAACACCATCCACCTACTGTCTACTTAAATGAGAAATGGGGTCCTCAATACTAATTTTGGACAAGGATTTTTTTTCCTGAAAGAAAAAAATGAAAACAACAGGCTTGAAGGCGCTCTCATGCCAATGTTTCTGGTATATACATGTTTCTTCTTGGGTGTACTACATAAGTCTAGAAGACATTTAACATTTTAACACAATTGTTATAATGTCATATTGCAGATGCATGCCATATGCAAGAAAACATTCTGTATACATTGTTTTTGTTATCAAAACACTTTAATTATCTTTATGGAAGCGCAATCAACAGAACCAGAACTGATGCAGCAGAACCAGAATTGAAAAAATTCAAATGATACCCAAACCTACTGTAAACTACTCAATGTTACATTTCCTCACATTTTTTTGCCAAAAAATAGTATTTAATGCCCAGTGCTTCTGAGTGTTATTGTGTTTCATCTATATGTAACAGGTTGAAATATACTAATATATTATAATGAAATATATTATATAGACTTATCAATATATTGAAATATATTATATACATTTATGTACTGTATAATTGCACAATAGATCTACTTTGTATTATAGTTTTCTTTTATTTGGCACACTGCTTGTGAGGGTCCTGGTAGCTCCTCCTCCTCCCCTTGCCTTATCAGTCTGTATGCCCACTCCCTCTTTCCTGTTTGATATCCTTTTGGATAGACGTAGGTTGGGTGATATTAGCTAAAAATCAGAGAAATATTAATATTCAAAAGTGTCATCCATAAGTTTATTTGCCTCATCTTATTTATATTTATTTTACATACAGTATTTTTTGTCATTTTTGTGATATAAATTTTGTAAATGTACTTTTTATGTCTTTCTGTCCCGCCACATGTGGGGGCTAGCCTCACAGTGAACTCCAGCTATGTTTACCTAGGCTAGCTTAACTAGCTGTGACACTATGTTTGTGGGCTGTTTTAGGAGTTGGAGGTGTAAATGTTTGGAGGACCAAAGGTTTCGTTTTATATGCTTTGTGCAGGTGTGTCATTTCATTATTTCTCTTAATTGAATACTTTTCCCTGTTTGATATCCTTGTGGATAGAGGAGTTGGGAGGGGTAAATGTGTGGAGGACCAACGTTTTTGTTTTTATATGCTTTGTGCAGAGAAAATAAAACTGTAATGCAGCAGCACTCGTTTTGTATCATCTCTCTCACAACACAACGTATATACTACTTGTTGATGAACCATCTTAGGTTTGGCACAGACTGCAAATTCACAATGCACACTCAAGTTAATATTTATTTTGAGTATACTGCAGTCAGTTATTGTAATCAAAACCATTACTATTTCAAAGGAATAATCTAGAGCATGCTTCATTTTATTTTATTTTGGTTAGTATAAAAATGTTAGGCCTATTCAATTTGTACTTGTATTTCTAGGAGCAAGTGACATTAGACAATAAAGAGGGAGAGAGACAGCTAGAGAGAAATTGTGAGTAAGATGAGAGAGACAAAGGATGATACCATATATATCAAGCTAAATCAGCTTGACCCAAGTTATCCCACACCAACAACTTCAGGAGAAGTGGTTTAGGGACTATCCTTGGCTACATTATGTGCCAAATGCAGATGGGTGTTTTGTCTTTATTGTATGGAACCCTTCAAAAGACAGAATGGCCCACTTGCAAAGTGTATGGATCAAGCTTTTGCAGCTATGGGGTTTAAAAACTGGAAAAAAGACAGAAAAAGATATGAAACTGTCATGAACAGAGTCAAGCACACAAAGTAGCTATCACAACACATACATACCAACATAGAAATGTTGAAACACAGCTATCCACAGCTAAGGAGCATCAGCAAAGAGAGGCAAGAAATAATAATTAAATCAATCAGATTTCTTGCTTGTCAGGGTTTAGCGTTGTGTAACCATGAAAGTGATGAGGACAACCTTGTTCAGCTACTTCAGCACGAAGCTGAGGATGATGTGCTAAACTGATGGCTCAAAAAGCCACTAAATGAGATTTTTAATATTATGGCCAATACTACTGTTAGGACCATTTAAAACACTACATAGACAGTGACCTTATACCACATTAAGACTTTATAGGTCTCTATGAAGACTTTATAGGTCTTTATTGACTACAGGGAAAGACTTGGCTAAGGTGGCCAGTGACGTCCTGCTGCGATTGCCCTTGTCCTGCCTTCGAGGGCAGAGTTATGATGGGGCAGCAAACAAGGCAGGTGGAGTCAAAGGAGTGCTATAAGAGAGACTGAACCTCTTGCTCTCTTGCTCTGCAATTAGTATTCAATCTTATATTTCAGAAAGCCTGTAGTGCATGCCCTGTTGTCATGCACTAGATTAAATGTGTGAAAGTATTGTGATGCACAAGATTTAGTCCACAATCTTGGCACCCTGTAAAATCAGTCTGGCAAATATTAGACAATCTTTAAAGAGACTGCCCAGTTCCGAAAGGAGTTTCAGAACTCTAAAACCCCTCTGCCCTGTGCTTCAAATACTCTCTTCATGTCACGGTTGGTACTGGAAAGGGAAAGGGGAGGACACTTAATAGATAAGGGTTTTAATGAAAGCAAAGCACATAGAACAAAACAAAACACTTAAAAACAGAACAAAACACAAAACCCCGGCTCTAACCCAAAAACGCGAACATAGAACAGACCTAACTGAAAACAAGGCGACACAAAGAACATACAAGACCCGTGCTCCTCAAACTAACAAAAGAACAAAAAAAAAAAAAAAAAGGACTCAGACTTGAGCTTCCCACAAGCTCACACGGCCAGGAAATGTGGATACAGGCACAGGGTGCAAAGTGTGCACCACCTCAGGTAAAAACGGGAGGAACACGGGCCTGGAAGACAAAACAGGGAGACAAATGATCAAACAAGCAA
>JBBPCX010124641.1:0-19550 GCA_037974365.1 Hydrocynus forskahlii
GGGGGGGAGCAACAGAAACAAACAGGCAGTTCAGTTTGGCAGTTTGGAGGAGGGTGGGAGCTGAAAAACCTCCAGCCTTAATACATCGCGTAATAACAAGTAAATAACCATCTAAGAACGTTATTTAGCTCCTCAGATCCTCCCCCAGCTGCTGTCAGGGCGGGGGATTGGACTGGGGCTTGTTGAAGCCGGGAGAAAGTTGGTCCGGAGCGGCTGGGGAAAACCGGAGAAGTCGGTGGAGGAGGAGGAGGAGGTGAGTGGAGTTTTTATTTCTCCTTCAGAGCCAGCTTAAAGAGAAAAAACAGGGATAGAAACGGTTTAACTCACCGACATTCCCTTAGAACACCTTATCCAGCCTTGTTAAGGGCTGTGTTTTTGATAGTAACAGCTGAAACTCCTGTATGTTAGATAAACAGCAGTTGAGCTAAAGGACTGTTAGCAGTTAGCTCAAGTCAGTTTCTGTATTAGTAAACATGAAATATTGCAACTTCAAAACAACTATCTCCTTTCTGCCTCATCTCAGGTCTGTTTTTATGTTGAATGTTGTCCTCGAATAATATTTGTTTAACGTGTCCCCTCTTTGCTTAACCCTCCTGTTATTATGGGTCAATTTGACCCTATTCCATGTTTATTAAGTGTTTCTAAATGAATGGCCATTTTTACTTCATATGAAGTGACTTTTCCTGATCTAATGGGGAAACACCTAAAAATAACATGATGTTTTTGATGTCATGTAAACATTTTATATGCATCAGTGTTATTTTGAGTCAGTTTGACCCCATTCAGTGTTTCTCTTAAAGCTGAATAATTGTCATTTTTGCTTCATTTCAATTGATTTTTCCTGATATAATGGGGACAAACTGGGTAAAACACAAAAATAACATGACATTTTCAATGCCCTGTGCACATTTTATACACATCAGTTTTTTTTACCCCATTCAATGTTTTTTTTTAATTGTCTCTAAATAAATAATAGACAATGTTTTGCTTCATATTAAGTGACCTTTCCTGATTTAATGATATTTTCTATGTCCAATACACTTTTCATACATATCTGTGTCATATGGGGTCAGTTCGAGCCCATTCTGTATTTTTGAAATATGTAATTGACTTTTTTTTTTTGCTTCATATTAAATGACTTTTCCTAATTGAATGTGTAAAAACACAAAAACAGTATGTTTTCCATGTCTTATACACCTTTCATACACATCAGTGTTCTTTGGGGTTAGTTTTAATCCATTCAATGTTTATTAACTGTCGCTATATAAGTAATTGACATTTTGTGTTTCATCTTACATGAATTTACCTTGGTTAATGAGAAATACACAAAAATAACATGATGTTTTCAACATCCTGTGCACATTTGACACACACTGATGTTCTTTGAAGTCAGTTTGAGCTCAGGCTGTTTTATCTGTTTTATAAAACAAGAAATATTTTTCACACATTTGTTTTGCTTTTGCATTTGGATGATATTGAGCTGCTTTAGGGCCATAAAGATAATAATACCTTTGCGAGTGTGAGAACTACTGATAGTTCACATGACATGGGGGAGGGTAAACGATTTTTTTAACAGAACTAAGGTATTTTCTGCTGTGGGGGCTTTATTACATGTATGTTTCATTTAAAGAGCTATTTAAGAGATAAACAAAGCATTACAAAGTACACTACCAGTCAAAAGGGTGTTATGTTGATTTTCTGTACTGGGGGTTGAAAGTCAAAGTCAAAGTAAACTTTGTCATCTCAGCTACAATGAGACAAGGCTCCAGAGTGCAAAATTACACAGTACACATATAAATATAATATAAACTCTAAACTCACAAAAATGTGCAAGTACAAAACATACACTATATGGACAAAAGTACTGGGACACCTGACCATTAGATCAACAGGGACATTACATTCAAACACAGACTTTAATATGGAGTTAGTCCTCCATTGCAGCTATAACAGCTTCCACTCCTCTTGGAGGGCTTTCTACAAGATTTTGGAGTTTCTGTGGGAATTTGTGGCCCATTCATTCTGTCGAGGATTTATGACCTCAGACACTGATGTTGGACAAAAAGGCCTGGCTCGCGTTCCAGTTCATCCCAAAGGTGTTGGATGGGGTTGAGGTCAGGGCTCTGTACGGACCAGTCAAGTTTTTCTCCCAGTACTTTTGTCCATATAGTGTATTTTTATACCAAACAATTGTTTGTAAAGGAAAAGTTTGAAAATGTTTGAAAATGTTTGAAAGGAAAAGTTAATAGTTTTAAAAAATGAATGCAAATTTAGCAAATTATTAAAAATTGAATTGTCTGTTTTCAGTATTAAATCTCCTTTAAAACTCTTCCAACTGATTGACACAGCAAGGGTTCGAGAGTGATGTGGAAGGTGGGAGTGTTTTCCCGTTTGATTTGGGACGTCATGCGAAGGGCTTTTCTGTTATGATTCTGCAGCTTTTTATTTCAATCTGCAAGAGACAGGAAGGATTGTAGACTGGCAACTTTTAAAGGTAGGCTAGAATAAATCAATGATCTAAAAACCATCTGCAAATAAGGTGATCCTATTGTTGCTGATTTTGTTGTCATTTTTTTTTTTATTAGCAGGACATTATATGAGAGTTACCAGTCTGTTCTCATCTTCATGGTCAAGGCTGGGCTGTTTTTGCACATAAATCTGATGAAAAGCAGAAAATGTGTAGGAAATAATGGTCTGGAGCATGTTGGAAGCTCGAGTGAAAGTGAGGATTTAATGTTATTCAAGTTTGACCTGTAGGTCACCTGGTGTAGGCTGTTAAGTGTATTATTCTATCTGCGCCCAAACAGTAGGCTTATAGGGGAAATCTAGCTTATGACAAGAAAGATTAGCTGTGGTAAACTACAGTGTGTTTCTGTTGATTCTATTCAGAAGCATTTTTTCTCAGATTTTCTCATCTCTGTACTTTAGTGGCACTTTGGGAGAACCGTTGGATCTACTGACGTGTTGGATGCGCCTATGCAAGAGTCTTCACATTTTTAAAGATATATTTCACTTTAAATTGTACTAAAATGTGTATATAGTACTGTAACAAAGTCTTGAGCCACCCTTCATTTCTTTATATTTTCCTTTGAATCACCTTGTTGGTGCAAAAATACTAGTTCCTGCAGGTCAGTCTGTCTTACCTTTTATCATATTCAGTAGATTAAAATAAAGAAATGTGAACAAATGTTTTACTGTAATAGGCTGCAAAGTGTCTAAAGATACAAGGAGCCCAGATAAAGGTGTTCCATTCAGCACCACCAGTATACTGATCACTGCCTGGTCATCTGGAAATGTCTGCACCAGTTTCTTCACTGGTTCAGGACTTCAGTTAGATGTGCTTTGTTAAGCTTGAATGATTCATACATAAGTCACTGTGTGGCTTAACAAACAAAAACATTCTTTTGAAACTGGTCAGTTTGCAGTAAAATGGATAATATGTAGCAGCGTCTCCTAAACATGCTGCTCTTCCAGACAATAAATACATAAGATATCATAATGTTAGGTAGATTACTCGATTGCTGTATTTGTCATCATGGGTGAGGCATGAGACTGGCTACAGTCTTTGCAAGATATGAAATTAAAAAGCGATGGTTGGAAGTAAGTAAACTGAGGCCACTAGTTGCCAAAACCGTGGGTAAAACTCGCATGTTTGGCGAGCGCTTCCTCGGGATTAGAGTTGCCGAGGCTAGCTGGGTTTTGTTGGAGCTGCAGGAATCATTGGAAAGTCTTGGCCCCTCTTGGTCTCTGTGGCTGTGTGTCGGGTCCAACAGCTTGGCGTGTTCCTCCCAAAGCCATGGAGCTCTTTAATCCCGCTGCTTAGACTCACGGCCTTCGTCAAGCCTCTCAAGCAGCAAGCTTGATCCCACTGCCAAGACATGGGAGTTTTTCTAAGCTGGTCACAGGGCAGCCCATGTGAGCGTGAGTGAACGTCAGGAGCTTTACTACAGTCACCCGTCCAGCGTCCAGCCAGACGAGTGTGTGCAAATGTTTTTGTAACCTGGTGAGTATTGATATGGTTTATATCTTTTTATTCTTGTGTTGCTGACCAGCGGAAGCACCATTAGACGGTAATGTGGCTGGTTTAGATGCTGTTGTTTGGCTTAAACATTGACTGAGCTGCTCTGTTGCGCTGATAAGGCTCAGTCCTCAGGTTATGGCATGTTGGTTCATGAGGACAAACCACATGCTTTATTTGAACTTAGTATTACAAAGAGGTATTTCTGGGCAGGGAGATCTTTTAGAAATGTCATTTTTAATCCGCGTTGTTGGGCTTGTACCCTGTGTGACCTGTGTCCTTATGTAGACCTGTGGGCGATTTGAGGCTTTATTGTTGTGTAGATGTACATATGGGAGGGTAGATGGATGGATAGATGGATAGAGAGATAGAGAGATAGAGAGATGTGAAATGGTTCATTGTGGACTCAGACATTGAACTCATATGTGTAGTTCCATTCACCACCTTTGTGAACACCTGACTCTAGACTGCTCTAGAACAGCGTGAAATGCTCTAGAACAGCGCATTTCATGCCAAACCCACTCTCAAAAAGGTGTTCAGCCGTGAAGACAGTTTATATAGTCTTTATAGAATAGGATTGACTAATAGAATGAGGGATGTTATGCCCCCCAGCTTTGGGCTATTATAGTGGAACCCAATTGTCTGGAGTGATGGAACGCCATCCTATACCCGTAGAGGCCTGTAGAGGTGTTTGTAACCCAATCACCCAACATCCATCAGTCCCTAACCTCACAGGAGCTCTCATAGCTTCAGTTAGATACTCACAGCAATGTTCCATCATTTTGTGTAAAGCTGTACCACAAGAGTAGAGACTCTTACCGCAGCCAAGGGGGTAACAAACCTCCCTCTTCCCGTTAAGAGGCTTGATTTTCAGAAGAAACATTGGACGATCTACTGACTTTTGTACAAATAAATAAAGAGATCTTGTCCATTTTTCTAAAATTGTGTGGAACTGAAAGATGACAGCTGCAGCAAGACACACACTTTCTCTTGCAAAATTAAACTTAGAAACAAAACAAAATAAAATATGCAAAAAAAGCCTTTTCATTTCCGCTTTATTACAAGCATTAACTGAACTGGAAGTTTCATTTCCATCATGAAGCAGCTCATGTGTTAGCTGCTAAAGTGCTAACTTGATCTTACCAGCGGTCGAGATCTGTGGGCACAATCAGCCGGGCTCATACATCACTGTGTAACCAGAGAGTATCTAAAATAGGAGGCCTGAACACATGTCTTTGTGCTTTGGCAAGATTTTACTCGACCTCATGCCAGCCTTAACCCTGACTGAAGTTTACAAAAGCCACGCTTGTGAAAGTCTGGAAAATCAGCAGTTTTGCATGGACGCACCCTTCAGCTGTATTACAGTGTAATCTTCTTGAGGGAGAGTTTTCTGCAACCTTGAGGAGCAGCTCAGAATCCGGGATTCCTTTAATCACTCAGTGGTGACTCCTTTATGCTTCACCTTGTGCTCATTGTTCTCCAGCTCTTCCATCTCCACCTAGAAGCCCAGGCTCCAAGTGGGCTCTGGATTTCTTCTGGAGACGTGCCTTGAGATTTAAATCTCTGAGGGTATTTTTCCTGTTTCTGCATTACTTGTTCTTTCCTAATGTTTAAAGCCATAAACAATGTGTAATAGACAAGAATCTCATATCCTTTTTTTCAACACAACCCAGCCAATATGAAAGTTTTTTATAATTTCCCCTTTGCCCACAGCTGACCTGTTAAAACAAAAATCAGAAAATCCATTAGAAATGTCTCTATTTTTTTACTGTAAAAATCCACAAAAATAGCAGCTTACACCCACATTAGAATTATAAGATATGTTGAAAAAATGTTGTAATTAAAGTATGTACAACTATTTCCAAATGATCAGAAATAAACATATTTTTGAATGTCGACTTTCCAACTATCATAAGTTTCATGATTTTTAAACAGTTTGAGATCGCTGGTTCTACATGACATATGATTACGAAACGAAGCTTCTTGTGACGTCTGAAGCCTCCACTGTCGATCCGAACACACTGAAGCTTCAAATAAGGCTAACTTGTGAAGACCTACTATGCCGTTTAAAGTCAGCCTGAACACAAAACTTCAAAAAACAACCCTTTTCCTGCTGTTAGGGAGAGATGCAAAAATGAATTCCATTAATTTGGATTTTTGATGCAATACATTGTTTACAGGGTTCAGAGGTGTGAAAATTGTGAGATTGCAATGCAGAAACATGGAGATGTAACTGCACAACCAGCACCAATCAACTTCTCACTCTCACCTCCTGCCTCACACCTGCAGATTCACTGGTAGATTTTGCTGCCACTGACCTTCAGATTTTGTTCAAAATATCATGTGAATATCGAACTGTGAAGCCAGTATCTTAAATCAAATCATGGGCTGAGTGTATCATTACACTCCTGTTGTAAGGGAGAACCTTTGCATATTAAAGATGATGTTGTGCCTTTCTAAAGACAAAATTCTTGTTTTCTCATAATTTTGTTTTCTCAAAATGCGATAAAATGTCAGATTTCTGATGATGTCAACATGAAAAAATGGCCAGGTAAAAATAACAGCACCTGGTTTCAATTCCCCCACCTACCACTCCCTACCTCCGCTAGCTCTGAGACCATCCCCAGTACTGTTTTTTTTTTACTTGGAAGTACATCTCAGAGATGAAAACATTTTTTTCCCTCTTTAAAGCAGCAGGAGGAAGTCTATATGGTGTAGTTCCCCTCTTGCAACATAGTTAGAAAAATGAACACATTCACGTCATTCTGTCTTGCTCCATATTATAGCTGTGACTATTCACTTTTCAAGTTTGTAAAAATGGTCTGTAAAAATTGACTTAACTGAACAACAGTAGATTACTAGTCCCTTGTTAATAATTGGGACTAGTGCTACTGTAAATGGTTTTTAATTTGTTCAGTTAAGTCTGTTTTAGGTCCAGTCCAGGTCACTAAAGTCCATTTTTACAATTTATAGATTAGATCCTGACTCCCTGAATTGCCTTTTACCCAAAAATGCTGGTACGTATGTAAACGGGTATACGGGTTTACCTTTACATTTTTTAAGGGTAATGTATTAAGCTGAGTTTAAAATGAAATCAAAGGGTTTGGGAGCATATTTAGTGTTAAAACTATAAAATTAGGCTATTTTATAGGCATTTTTTACCACATCACAAATTTGCGTTTTTTCACATTTTCGAGGTGCTCTTGGAATGTAACACCTGCGAATGTCAAGGGTTTACTGTATATAATCGAATGTCAAGGGTTTACTGTATATAATCTGAGAGTTGGTCCATGGTAGATTACATGATGTGATACCACTGGAAACTGGACTGTTTTTAGGCTGGCATTGGACTCTGAATCAGAACCAGAAAATGCTATTGATCCTGGTGGAAATCGCTTACGTAACGACTACACAGACACACAGAGACACAAAGACAAGAACAGTATAAATATAAAATCAAAAAAACTGGTCTAAGCTATATGTTAGTCATATTTTTTCCTACAGTGCCCTGAGCCTTTTGCAGTTGTTTGAGTGAGTTAATCTTTTGACATCCATAGACTAGACTGGTTCAGGGTTCCCAGCAGAGGAGAGGCAGAGACGGTGAGCAGACAGAGCGAGGGAGACAGACAGTAAGACAGTAAGAGCTGGAGCATGAAACAGGAAGAAGAGTTGAGTTTTGTTCACGACTGTTTCTGTAACTAGATGTCCAATATATGAAGTTCCTTAATTCCATTTATTATTTTAAGACTCCAGTGTGCATTTCTACACTCGTGGCTGATGTTGTGGGGTTGGACAAGATTTACAAAACCTGAACAAACAGTTTTTATTGTTTTTATCAAACCCAAATATGGAGAACCCATGCCATATGGTGTAAAAAGCAAAAACAGCATGTTTTGTTAATGACTGTAATCAGCATTCCTTAGCATTTCTTAACTTTATCTACACGAGCTACAAGAGTGTGTTAAATGTAGCAATTTTAACCAGTCTGTGTTGGTCATTGTTCTGTCTTCTGCCAAACCACAGGCAGGAAATGGCTCAGGAGACCAACCAAACCCAAGTGCTGTGTGCCACGGGCTGCGGATTCTACGGCAACCCTCGAACCAACGGCATGTGCTCCGTCTGCTACAGAGACTTCTTACAGAGGCAGAACGCCAGCGGCAGGGTCAGCGACCCAAGTAAGATCCTCCCAGCATGAGCTGGAACGTTCTCCTGAATGTTTCTAGGGTTGTTTCACACGGGGTTTGTCAGTTAGCTGGATAACTTAATTCCAGAGTGAGGGCTTAATTGTCTTAACTTAAGCTTTCTCAGTAAGTGAAAAAACCTGCATGGTGAAACGTCCTGGGATCACTTAGTGATGGACATGTTAGGGGTCCTCTATAGATGTAACTGGTTAATTCACTTTTATTCTTAACCTCAGCCCAAAACCCAAACATAACCCTAATGAAATTATATGAAGTAGGACTGTATTTTACCAATATTCATCCAGTGTCCGTCAGCTTAGCTTATTTTGGTAGCTATATACAGCGCTGTGCAAAAGTCTTGAGCCACCCTTCATTTTTTCATATTTTGCTTCCAAAGAACCAGACTTTCTTGTATTTTTAATGTAATCTTGAGGACCAGTTCTCCAGGCTTCCTGAAGGACTTTCAAAGATTCTCATTTTCAGTCCAGTCCCTGTATTAATCATTCAGTCAGAACAAAGCACATCTAAGTTAACACCTGAACCGGTGAAGAAACAGGAGCAGTGGTTGGAACTCCTTTATCTAGGCGATTCCCAGGTGATTCAAAGCAAAACATAAACAAATGAGGGATGACTTTTGCACAATAATGTAGCTGTAACACCATTACTCATTAGTGATGCATGATGATATCAGAACTTTATTAGCAAATGTTTAGATTTGATTTGTGTTTTTTATTTCTATTTTTGTAATTACAAAGCAACCTCAGGTTTTGGGATGGTGACATGAAAATAAACGAATTAAATGTATATATTTTTATGTATCACTTTGTCCCAATTTATACATTTTATTCATGTTTATGCATCAACATTGCAGATGTGTATGAGAAGTATCATATATTGTCATCTGCCTACAATTGATGAATCAGTGCATACGTGTTACTCACCATTTAGTCTTTCACTTACTCTCATTATAACAGGAACACACGCTGAATGGAAGAAGCACACACTGATTTTTAGCACCCTTTGAGTCATTATATCTGGAACATATTTTTAATGATGCTTTAGTAAGTCATCTGGGTATCTGAACATGCTGCCACTGATTGTTCACAGCTCCAGTTAATGACAGATTATGTAGATTTGAAGAATGTAGTTTGTTGAAAACAGAATTATCCTATTTTTTTTCCTCACTCCGGTTGTGATTGATCGGCCAAGACGTGTTTGGTGTTTGAAGTTCACATTTGCACTGAAGCTATGATATCAGTGTAGCTAACATAATAGAGGCCTATACCCCACCATCACCTTCAGATCTAAATTATCACACAGTAGCCTCTAATATTCTGGCTTATGTGTTTGACGCTATAAGACACATGGACTCATATTGTTATTAACTGACGTGCAGCAAAACTGAACCAAATTTCAGACAGCAAACCTGTCTTGGCCAGTATGCTGTATGGGCAGTACATTAACGGTGGAAGACGATGGTACTTTTCCATTGGTGTACAGTAACCGTGCTGTACTTAAGCCATACTGCGGCGGCAAGGAATTGGCAGCACGCTTGACTTTTCTCAGTGCATTTTGGCCTGGAGATGGTATTTTTGACACACAAATCTCTCTCATCGCCCCAAAACTGCGTCCACGGAGTCGAGCCAGCGGACGGTTTTTCTGTCAGAGCTGCGTTTTTTACTGCTGTCTTCTATTTTTATAAGCTTTCATTTTATAGTCTTTTATTTTTAGAAGCTTTCCCTGCATTGTGTAGGCATGTGATGAAAACCTAACCCAGCTTACTTAGCAATGTCCTGGTACACCTTTGCATTTCTCACAGCATTTAAGCATCATAGAAAATCTTCAGCCCAACACATAAAAGTGTTTGTGCTTTGTTGACTTCTCAGCTGTTAGTCTGGATCTCCCTTGTTGTTTTTTGGATCTGTCTGCTGTTGTGACAACATTTTGACCACTGGTACATTTCGGGTCCGAACGCTTTATTTGTAGTGGAAAAGCATTTGTTTGCGGTACGGCGCAGTTCCTTATAAAAACATTATTAGATTCTGCAGATTTGAACACATTATGGCAGCAGCCATGCGCTTCTGTGTTCTCTAGAATTAACAAGCAGAAGCAGCAAGCTGCAGAGGTGTTAAAACTGTGGGTGTACATTTTGTCTTCTCTGTTTGCTGCAGTGTCAGAATGCCTCAGCGCTTTAGGAGAGTCTCTCTCGTCACAGTCCGCCTCGGTCACGCCTGCATCAGCACTAGAACACAACAGGTACGGCTTACTCACACTCCCCACTTGTTTATGACATTTCAAGGCTGATTTCGGCTCAATTTCAATTTGACACAGTCTCCGACCTCGCTGTATAGAATTCATTGGTTTACCTCCACACTCATCTTAAGTGCAATGAAATTTAGTCTGACATTGTCCTCAGGTTGTCATTATCCTCATTTTTTTCTGATTTGGTCCATATTTACACAGTTTTTCCTGTACCCAAATATATTTACTCAGCCAAGACATTTACTATTTAACAGTTGTTCCCTTTGTTTTGCAGTGGTAGCAAATATAGCAAGGCTTTAACAAGAGCAAAAGCACAGTAATGTACAAAAGTGCTGTGCTCAAAAACTGCTTCCAACCATCCAGACTTTCTTGCATTTTTAATGTAGTGTTGAGGAACAGTTCTCCAGGTTTCCTGAAGGACTTTCAAAGACTCAAGAAATGTTCAAGACATTTTCAGTCCAGTCCCTGAACCTGGTCAGTTTCAGAGGAAAGTTTTTGTTTGTTAAGCTACACAGTGACCCACGTATGAATCATTCAAGCACAACAAATCTATCTGAAGTCCTGAACCAGTGAAGAAACAGGTGCAGATGATTCCAGATGATCAGGCAGTGATCAGTATACTGGTGGTGCTGAATGCCGAGTGGTTGGAACTCCTTTATCTAGTAAAACAGTTGTGCCCATTTCTTTATATTGAGACAGTTTGACAGATTTTGCACCAACAAGGTGATTCAAAGCAAAATCTAAAGAAATGAAGTGTGGCTCAAGACATTTGCACAGTACTGTACGTTGTATGACCAAAACCGTAGTAGCAACCACCTTGAAGCCTTAAATTGTTCTTTTTGTCCATTTTCCTTTTTTGAGAAAACACTGTCATAAGCTCTATTTGGTGTGATTACATACGCTACTGGGTGATTTACTTTCTGTCCAGATCAGTTATGTCAATGTTTTTTCTCTCTCATCCCCTAAGAAAAGTACAGGCCAAATTACCTACAGGTTTTCATCAAATTCAATTAATCCTGTCCAGAAAAATTATGATTGTACAGACAGATGTTGCTTCACCTTGGGGTAAAAAAAAAAATGGACTGCTGCTGCTCATCATATTTAGTCTTTTAGCGCGCCTGTCCTCATTAAGCTGAACTGCTCATTTAACAATGCTTTAAAATCGCCTTTTTTTCTAGCCTGTAGAAACTACAAGTAAAAATGTATTACAGGTGTCCCCCTGATCGCTTATTCAAAAAAATCAGGCCTGCAGTTAACACGGTGCTAATCCATATTTAATGCTTTAGTTTTGCTCTGGTGTTAGAGATCTGAATGTAGCTCACAAGTAAGAGTGGTTGAAGTCAGCAGTGCCAGAAACCACATAAACAAGTCTATTAGACGACTTGATGTGGTCCGAGTCAGGCGTGTGATGATTTAGGTACTACCTCAGCCTTGTAGCTACAGACCAGAACTAAAGCAGAAACCTTCTGACTGACTATATTTAGAGTGGGGAGGAGGGGGAGTTTGACTTTTGGCTGAAAATGTACAAACATCTGAATTTCTTTTGGTAGTCAAAACCTCGTGGCAGCAGTGGTGGAAGCAGAAGCTGAGCAGGCTTCAGGAGAGACCCAGGACGAGCTGAAAACAGAAGTAGCAGGTAATAGAAGAAATAATACACACACACACACACACACACACACACACACACAGCCCATTCTGACAGCTCCTTTACAGGCCTCTCTAGCTCAAAGCGTTCCAGTGGGGGGTTATCAAGAGTATAACACCCTCAATGACAAAAGTTCAGCAGGATTCCATAGAAACGGCCTCGCTGTGTCCCACACGCCCACACTTGCTCTCTCCTCCTTTTCTTTGCCTTTATTTGATTTGAGAACGGTCCAACAAATGCACAAAGTCCAGTGGAAAGCTTCAGAACGCCTTTTTCTCTCACTGACGAACAAGCGTGGCGAACATGCGCATGTTTGTAATACCAATATATACATAATTTCCAAATGAATAAAATATACTGCCTCAATACAGTAATTGTAAGAGGTAAATAATAGTGTAGTGCAGTGAGTTATAGCACATTCCCCTACACTGCACAATGAGATTTGATTCCCTTGCCTGGGCAAGCACAGTCCTTGGACAAGACTGGCTACATCTGTAACACGATTGGAATTGTATGAGAGCGTGTACCAAAGGCATAAATTCAAATAAAATTTAAGATATTATTATTATTATTATTATTATTATTATTATTATTATTATTCGTCTTCGTTCAAGTTGAAATTATATATGTTGTGGTTGGTTAGTGTAGTGGATTTCTACCCTGGGCAACACATTATACTCTTAAGAATCCTTGGGCAAGCCTTCCAACACTACATTCACCTACATCTGTGATGCACAAGATAAAAGCATCTGCCAAATGATGTGTGCACATTTAAATCAAATCAATTCAATTCAGCAAAACACTTTGTTGCTTCTGAAGATTTGACATCAAGTGGAAGTGATGACTTGTGTTATCAGTGTCTTTTTTGCAGCATTTATTGGTTTTTAGCTATACTGGAAGAGAATGAAACCCTTGAACTGTTGTTTCCTCAAAGAGACTTAACTGACCTTTACAGGCTCTGCCCACAAAAGCGTTTCTACTCATTCAGTGTATTCACGGACTGTAGCTTGCAGTTCCGTTTTTATACATACTGTTAGTGTTACTCTTTTAAAATTGTATTTATTCCCCATATGTGTGAAAGTTCATGCTCTTGAAGTCTAGCTGGTTTTGCTGTATAATTAAGCTAAAGTTAGCATCAGTGTTGTCACCTATATATTCTGCCAGTTTCAATAAACTACAACAACATGGTTCAGCTCAGTAGCATCACATTTTAAGCTGCAAACTCAACAGTATGTGGTGAATCTACATGATAATTTGCTTCAGACTTTCATTGGGTTAAGGGGTTCATGTAAAGCAACAGCAGCTATGAAAGAACAATTTTAAGAGCAGGCCATTGACTTGATTGATTTAGAACAGATATTAATAATAAGTTATATTATATTAATAATAAGTTATATCTATATAGCGCCTTTCACAAACCCAAGGTCGCTTTACAAAGCAAGCCAAAAAAAAAAAAATACAAATCCATATTACATTGTCATTAGGCCAAAACTGATGTGTGTGTGTATGTCTGTATAAAAGGAGCATCGGGGAACGACCTGCTAGGGTCAGCTGGGTCAGTGGAGGACAGCGCTAGGAGAGGAAAGAGGAAACTAAAAGAAATTCTTCAGCTAGAAGAAGAGAGTGGTCAGTGTAGTGTTAGCAGGGTTAGCCTTCGCTAGCCCTTAATGTAATACTGTAAGAATTCATGTCATTTTGCCTCAGTTCTCTTTCATTTCAAGAGCCTTTCTAACCACTAACCCTCCGATTGTAAAAACATTTCTCACAAGCTTTCTCATGCTGTCCACAGCCTCCGGGTCCGGATCAGACGTCTCAGTGCATTCCCCGACCCCTGAAGTGGACAAATCCAAGCCCAAAAAGAACCGCTGCTTCACCTGCCGTAAGAAAGTGGGCCTCACCGGTGAGAACAGGAGTCTGTTTTACCAGAGAATCTGGAGTTTAAATCTGAGCCACCCCTCATTTTGCTTTGTATCACTTTGTTGGTGCAAAAATACTGTTTTATGCTTGACAAGCTGTTTTATCTTTGGCATAATGAGTAGATTAAATGAAAGAAGTGGGAACAAATGAAAACAGACTCTAACAGGCTGCAGAAGAGAGAGTGTGTGGGAGAACAAACACCAGTTTTAGACTTTTTTACACTGTTTATATTTGTTTTTTACACTGTTTATATCAGATTTTACTTATACACTCTAAGTTTTAATACTCAAGGGGTTGAAGTGAGGTATCGTTCACACATTCACATTCTAAACTCCTGTGTCTTCATGTTCTAGGTTTTGACTGTCGCTGTGGCAACTTGTTCTGTGGCGTCCATCGATACTCCGACGTCCACAGCTGCTCCTTTGACTACCGAGCCGAAGCTGCCGAGAAGATCAGGAAAGAAAATCCAGTTGTTATCGGAGAAAAAATAAAGAAGATTTAAGCTGTGGCCTGTGATATGGACACCCCCTCTCCCCCAAAACACACACACACACACACATACACACACACAAACACACACGCACACACACATACACACTCGCACACACACACACATACACAAACACCATCCCTATAACTTACATTGGAACAATACAGCCATAAAAATCCCTCCAGTCACACCTGCAACACCTTTTAAAGTTTGTTACATTGTTCTCTGAAATGTATCTCCGTTCTGAATGATGTTGTGTGTGAAACATTTCAGACTTTCTGATATATGTTTATTCCATTTTAATTGTTTGAAAAACGAATAGGACTTTTCTTTTATTATGGTGAGACTACTTGATGGGCAGGGCTTTCCTGGAGTCTATAAACGAGCGTAGCATGTTATACATTTTTTTTAACTCTCTCTTTTGCGTTTCTTTGTTCAAATAATGAATGTAAATGTCAAATGCCTAAAAAGTGAACCTTTTTTGTATCAGTTAGCCTTGCCTTCTGATTTTATGATGTTATGGAAAGGGTTTATAATCAGTACTTCAGGAAGGTATGTGTGTAGCCTATGTGAGTGTGTGTATGTGTGTGAGTGTGCACGCCATTTTGGCATTAGAATGTGTATTATGGATCTGTTTATGGGAGATTACTGACTAATATAATTGCACTTCATTGCTGGCTTTAATTTCTTCCCCTATTTAGATAATAGCTCATTTGCTGGTGTGAAAAAAGAATGAGACACACACACACACACACACACACACACACTAAACTTCCACGGCTTTTACCCAAACAAATCATCATATTTTACAGTATTACCAAATTTGGCCCTTAGGTTGGACACTGAGCCTTTTATAAAACTCTCCTTCACTCTGCACACTTTATAATCCATTATTACTGAAAAGAGGATCTGAGGACAGTGTTACCTGGTCAGTTGCATCAACAAAAACAAATATATGTGGGAGGACAGACAATATTCAGTACGGAGTAACTGCAATTTGCACACTTTTCATACTGAAGATAATTCATTTTTGCTAAAATATTTTCTTAGCGGTGTTGAAACGAGCCTGTGTATTGTATTATCACACATGGAATTACACAGCTGTATGACTTTGTTTACATCAGATAAAACCAAATTGACATGGTTTCAGAAATTCACAGCCTCAGGACATCAAATGTGATGTTCCAGGGAAAATATTCAGACAGCAGCTCTTTTAAGGTGGAACCATTGATGACAATGCACTCAGTTGCACACACAGACACACGGCTATAATATTTATAGAAAAGCTTTGACCAATAGAATAGAGCTCTGGAGCCTAAGGTTACCATGCCCAGTGCCAGCTGTAAGCCGGAGTGGTGTAAAGCGCCCCAGCGTTGGGCTGTGGGGCAGCGGAACTGCTGTGCTGTTTAGGATCCAGAACAAATGAACATCAGTACCTGATCTCATTAATTCAATCAAATCCTCATAGCAATGCTCCAAGAGTAGAGGCTGTTCCTGTGGCAAAGGTGGGACAAAACCCTGCTATCCATATCCTTGATTTCAAGGTTACTTTGTCATAAACAGCAGCGAATGCATACAGAGTGGGATGACCCGTATCTCCGTGGACCACAGTACAACATATAGCACATTTGACAGAGTGCAAGTTACAGCAGAGACAGTAAACAATAGACAAACAAGAAATAGACAACTAGTGTGGTCGCTACGTGAACCTGGAATGAGGAGTGTGATTATTCCACACAGGAGGCGGTTACAGCATTGAGCGAAGTGCAAGGAATGACAGAAACAATACAATAAATATATAATACAGCAATGAAACAGTGGTGTGAAAGGGATGTGAGTCCGAGACAGTACAATAAGTAGACTATAAAACAAGTGTGACATAGAAGTGGGAAGTGTAAGGGACACTGGAAGAGCAGGTGTCTACAAACCTTTGCACAAGGAATTATAAAGCTGTGTTTACATCAGATCTAAATGTATGTATTTGTTGGATGGATATTTTTGTTAGATGTGATGTTAAAATAACATAATTATGCTAGAAATTAATGAAAATCCTTGATTTTATTTCAACTGCTCCAAACTCTCCTTTTGTGCTGAGTCATTTCCAGCTCCGTTCATCACTTTAACTGGTTTGGAGAAAGGGAGGATGTGAAAGAGTGTTTCTGATTGGCCAGCTGTTTTGTGTTGTGTTTTTTCCCCACGCGTTTTCAGGCAAGTTACGCCTCCCTCTTCTAGGATTAGCTGACTGTGACAGACAGCACTACTATCCAATCCTAGAGCAGGAGGCGGGAGGCAGGAGTATTAGCCAATTGTAATGCAGAGGGCTGGTCGCGTCTAGCCAATCATAGCCGGATAGGGGGCGTGCCTTGACGTAATACGGGTGGGTTAAAACATAAAGCGAGGAGGCGGTAACTTCAGATGGCTCAAGTGCAGAACATCTGGAAGGGATTAGGTCCTCTGCTCTTGCTGCTGGTAGCTTTAAGAAGTGCTCCCGAGTCTGACTGCGACTTCGAAATGTCTTTTATAAAAGTTAACGAAGAGTCAGACTTTTCTTTCCACAACCTGCCCTACGGAGTGTTTTCAACCAACAACAATGTGAGTAAATTATTTATCCCCAGCTGTTTCTGCTGGAGGGATGAATAGCAGTTTTATAAAATGTCAATGCATGACTTTGCAGAACTTTTCTCCATTCAAATATGCATTTCAGCCTCGGCACAGGATTGGTGTTGCTATTGGAGACCAGATTCTGGACCTCAGTATCATCAAGCACCTTTTTAATGGACCTGTGCTTGGTAAACATCAGGATGTGTTTGACCAGGTGAGTCCACTTCAGCCCATTCCCAAACCTGGCAACCATAATGCATGTTGTTGCCTTAAATTTCTTTTATTTGTTAATTCTTACTGTTTTTATTAAATTCCTGTAAGGCACACTGAATAACCTTTGGACAAAAGTATTGGGACACGTCTGTTTTTCAGGGATTGGCTAGGCCCCTTACTTCCAGCAACACCATGCACTACGAAACAATGTAATTAAACTGTACTTAACCCTCCTTTAATTCACCCCTGTAAAATACACCAAAACCCTTCGTTTGAATTAAGTGGCCATTAATTTGTGAAACCCCTTAATTTTACTTTAAAATTAGATTTAAGGCATGAGTGTGAAACCCCTTCATCTTAAATTTAAGGCGTTAATTCAGGAGGTTCTATTATTTAAGGGGCAAATTTAAAAAAGCAAGGGGAAAATTCAGTAGTTTTACCTTAATCAGCCTTAATCTGTGCACTTTTCCCCACAATTTTCCTTCATTTCCTATATGGGAAATTAAGGTCAAAATTAAGGAAATTTTAAGGCGTTTTGTAGTGGTGCTTCCACCTTTATGGGCACACTTTGGGGAAGAACCTTTTCTATTCCAGCATGACTCTGCCCCAGTGCACAAAGCAAGGTCTACAAAGACATGGTTGGATGAGTTTGGCATGAAAGAACTTGACTGGCACGCGCAGAGCCATCAGCTTTGCATCTAGTCAAGCCTGATTCAACTCATTAACTAGTTCATAACCCTTCGTGGGCTGGGTCAGGTGTGCAGACTACACAAATTAGATCGAGCTTGATGGAGGAGTGGGAGCACCTGTTTTATTCTACTGTATATTCACCTGAGCTGGTAATCATGGGCTATAGAACAGTGATTCCCTGTCTGATCCATGAAGACCCCCATACTGGCCACTAAACCCGTCACAATTTAAAAAGTTCTGACACAAATGGTCCAGCCTATTCAATGTCAGACTCTTTCACAGATGTCCCCTTCACTTGCTGAATGGTTTAAATGCAGAGAAAGAATTTCACATTGTTCACACTGAGTGGTGTGGTGTGTGACTACAGAGGGCCACTTTACTTTAACAATATAGCAGAAACTTATCAAACACTTTTGCTTGCTTTTCAACTTCACTAGGTCCACTCGCTATAGAGGAACATCCTGATTTCTTTACAGTGGGGGAGAAAAGAACCAGAGGTCGAGATGTCAGCATCGTAAATATAGCTTTCATTTGCTATCCAAACCCACCAATGAAGTTACACTTGTCCTCTGAGTGTTTATATGCAAATGATGGTAAAATGGTGGAGAAGTAAGTTTTGTTTGGAGTCTATTTGTCTACTTGTATTTACCCCTCTACTATTTAAAAAAAAAAAGCTTTTTGTGCAAAACCTCATAAATGTACCATAAAACTATCTCAGTTATCTATACTCTCTGTGAGGGAGCTTTTAAAGGCTTTGAACTCTGGGCATCTGGTTCCATTCACCACAATTGTGAACAAATCTGACTCTTAATGGTTAAGTTAATAGTTTAATTAAATTTGAAAAAAAATCAGTGAATTCCTCTTTAATTTGTTGGCAGCTGAGATGGACCAACTGGCTTATGCGTTTTAAACTAGTTTTTGCTGTTAAATGGTTCCCAGTCCCTCTAGTAAGGACTTAAGGACTTTATAGGGCTTGATAATAGGCAGAAAGGTTTAAATCAGCAGTTTTAGTGCAGGAACACTCACAAATTCAGTACAGGAGGATCAGACTGTCCATGTTTTTGCCCCTGAAACCAACATGCCTGAAGCAGATAATCAATAACACTACCTTGTCCAGCTGTGTTGGGAGTCGGGAGAGAGCAAAAATGCGTCCTGGATTGGGGGTCACGTGGACTGGACTGAGAATCACAGTTGCAAACATTACAGAGGGGAGGTTAAACCTGAGCTCTTGTTTCCACAGCCTACGCTCAATGCTTTCATGGGCCTCGGCCACGACGCCTGGAGGGAAGCCAGGAGACGCCTGCAGGTGCTGCTGGCCGCAAATGAGTCCACCCTGCGCGATGATGGGAACCTGAGGAGCAGGTACAGAAACTCTGCTTCAAATCAGAGCTGCCCCTTAGCATTAAAGGGGAATTCCACCAAATGTACTACATTTCTGTCTATTTAAGGCTCAGGAGCAATTTCTTCCCAAGAGCCATAAACACAATCAGTCCCTCAAGTGCCTTTGGTAAATTGTTTGCATTTACATATATG
>JBBPCX010124670.1:0-19548 GCA_037974365.1 Hydrocynus forskahlii
AAGAACCACACAACACTATGTGTGGAGAAAAAGAGGCACAGCACACCAACATCAAAACCTCATCCCAACTGTGAAGTGTGGTGGAGGGGGCATCATGGTTTGGGGCTGCTTTGCTGCGTCAGGGCCTGGACAGATTGCAATAACTGAAGGAAAAATGAATCCCCAAGTTTATCAATAAATTTTGCAGGAGAACTTAAGGCCATCTGTCCACCATCTGAAGCACAACAGAAGATGGGTGATGCAACAGGACAACGACCCAAAGCACAGAAGTAAATCAACAACAGAATGGCTTCAACAGAAGAAAATACGCCTTCTGGAGCCGTCCTGACCTCAACCTGACTCAGATGCTGTGGCATGACCTCAAAAAAGTGATTCACGCCAGATATCTTGAGAATATTGCTGAACTGAAACAGTTCTGTAAAGAGGAACAGTCAAGAGTTACTCCTGACCGTTGTGCAGGTCTGATCTGCAACTACAGGAAACGTTTGGTTGAGGTTATTGCTGCCAAAGGAGAGTCAACCAGTTATTAAATCCAAGGGTTCACATACTTTTTCCACCTGCACTGTGGTGTGTTCAACAAAAATATGAAAACATAAAAATATTTGAGTGGTATTAGTTTAACCCTGGTCTCTATGCTGGCCATTTGTGTCAGGTTCACTCTCTTTTTTGACCATTTTAGCTGTGGAATGAAATTTCCCAAGGGTCTGGATTTTTTCAGATCTTTTAATTTTTAATTTCCACTCATAATCAATAATTGAGTATACTGAGTATATCAATAATCAGTATATCAATAATATACTCCATACATCCAATTGTAACACTTGACTCCATCGCGGCCACTTTTGGCTGACTGAAACCCATGAAAACTACATTTTATAATACCTTGTTATGTCATTTATCCATTTTTGGCCAAGCGAGCAATTTTAAATAATATTCTTAGTTTTCAATAGGGGAGTATGATGGCTTACTGCACTCCAATGGCGCAAATGAATGACACAATTCTGAAATAGATGTGATCTCAAGGATGTCAGATAATTGTTTGTGTTTGTGCATGAAAACAAAATCAGCGTTGCTGTTAATCAGTTACATATCTCAAACTGTACTATTAATAACACAAGAAAATCCAGTAGCATATAGAAAATTGCCATTTTTGAGGATGTTTTCTAACAAGTGCATTGTGCAAACAAACTGGTATTTGAAGGATAAAAAACCCCCCAAAGGAATATATATTTTATACTTATGACAAGAACTGATGTTAGCAAAAAAAACATAAATATCTAAAAAATTACAGACTCAATCTGTTGGTGGCCATTATATAAAATATTATATAAAATTGCTCGCTTGGCCAAAAATGGATAATGACATGATGTGGTAGAAACCACTAAAACTACATTTCTCAAGTGTTGAGTTTAGAATGAAAGCATTTTAACCTAAATTGTATGATTGAACAGTATAAATAACAAGGAATTAGAAAATTTAGTTTTCATGGGCCACGATGGAGCTGAATGGATAGTGAATTTGAACAAAGAGGGTTAAGCAGACTGTGTTTGTCTATTGTTGTGACTTAGAGGAAGATCAGATCAAATTTTATGACCAATTTGTGCAGAAATCCATATAATTCCAAAGGGTTCACATACTTTTTCTTGCAACTGTACATATTATACACTGTTTGGCTGCAGGATACCAGTCTGATACTGCAGCCTTGAATATGTGCTGATCCTGATACCAATCCAATACCGTTAAAACATGCTGTTAATAATGCACTTGTCTGGATGCACTTTGAATCCAAGATCCGTGCTTCCTCTAGAGGGTACTTTGTAAGTTACAACGTCCAGTTTCTACACCCATATAGCTCACAATAGATACATTACGGAGTTCTGAACACATGGCTGAATCGCCAACGGCTCTGTATTAGACAAATTATGCACTGTTTGGGTCCAGGAGCCTGTATTTTAATTCCTACCTTGTGCATTATACAATGAGTAGTGTAACATTCTCCCTGAATTTACTGTAGTTTCTCGGCTTTTTGTGATGTTCTGACTTCCTTCTGTTTTCTTGTCTATGTTGTTAATTACACTCTCCATGTACCTTTGTCTATGTGTCTCTGTTTCCATGTGAGTCTGTTTTGGTCTTAGCCCCACCTTTAGCCCCGCCCCCTTGTTATCCTGTTCACTTGTCTCTCATTCCTGTCCCTGCCCAGGTTTTCCCATTGTCTTGTCAGGGTAAATTTCTTGTAAACCTGACTATTTAAACTGCTCATGTTTTTGTTATACCTGTTCATATTTTTTGTGTTTTTGGTTTTTTTTTGTGTAACTCTGGACCCCTCATTTATGTTTGTGTCGTACAATTATATCCTGTTTGCTTCACTCACATAAGCAGGGAGCTGTTTGCTGCTCATCGAGGTGCCTGCCTTTACAGCATGTATGTCAAATGTAAGCATTTACAGCACAGTTCAGGCTTTTTCTGACATCCCATTCAGTGACTTTGTTCTATATTTTACTAATACCCATACAAGATATTCAGTGGTTTGATGAGAAATGCACCGTTCCAGAGCACTTTTCAGAGCCACAGTGATTATCCAAGTCAATGCTGAAAGCTGCAAGTGAAGCTTTCACATCTGTGCATGTGTCTCTGGGAGCAGTGAAAATTGGTGGGCCATGAGAATGGGGGGCTACAGCCATACATTACTGGTGTCTGTGGACCAAATGGTTTACTCTTCTGAGGTTCAAAAGCCACATCAACCCTTACACTTAGTGTAGAGTGTTCCAATCTACCACGGTTGGAGTACATCAGTAAGGCAGGTGCTTGTGTAGCTGATGTGGCTCCTCTCACCCACACAGCTTTAACAAAACTGGGTTCATCTGAGGTCGGAGAAACTATCCAGCCGGCTCATCTGTCTGCCTGGTTTCTGTCTTTTCATTTGTTGTGCTTTTCATGGCAGCATTCCCTGCTCGCACATCCAGCATTAAAGACAATAAGAAACTTACCATATAAAAGCTGCATTATGTTTTTGGTGAGTCATGAACACTAGGGGGTGAGGGGGGGTTTGGTTCTGCATCAGTGGTGTTACGGACTGGGAGTGAGGCCTTTCAATCAAATGTGCTCACCAGAATAATTGTCAGGTACATCTGATACTTGGGTTTTTTTCTTAATCCTTAGAATGTGAGCAGCACGGATATGAGTAGTATAGATCCTATACTTTCTGTCAAACTGTCAAACAAAATGATTTATGGCTCTTTGGTATTTATGGATCCACCCCTCCGTGGACGGTGTACTTTTGATCCTTGTGTTTATGGCCCACCCCTCCCTAAACGGTGTACCGATGATCCTTGGCATTTATGACCCTTTGTTGTCAAACTTTATGGCAACCTTGTAATCAAAATGGTTTTGGCTATGTTGTTTTATGAACAGTGGAGTCAGAGTCACAGGAAGAACACATCTTACCATTCACCCATCCACACCCCCACCCCATTGCTTGAGGGTATACTCTATTTAGCGATCTTATGTTTTTCATTTAGTTCAACAGGTGTCATGATTATTTCATAGGTCAAGCATTCGAGGCAATTTGTGACATTGAAGGTTTCGACAGCATATGTGAGTTACCTCTGTTTTAATACTGGTTGACATCTATAACAAATCTCAAACATTTTGCCACTATTTAGGTAGTGTTAACTTATTAGTTACCAGTGTGACAATACACAAGCATGTGTCGGTACGTACTGAATGTATTTACACGTGCGTCTAATATATGCAAATAACGCATTTTAGCAGATTTAGATCTGTTTGTAAACCTCATATTGGGACATCCACCACAATGTGTTCCAATACATCTGCCACATATGTTCCAATAGCTCCAACTCGTTAGTTCCAACTCGCCTCCATTGGGACACAAAGCCGTCTGTAAACGGAAAAACAGCAAATGCGGAGCAGTGACCGGGTCGACCAAGCGCGCTAGGGTTCCGAAGCGAAGTGAAATAGGCAAGAACATTAAACAATGTATCGTTTGTTTAACAGATGGTAATCATGAGTAATCAATCGTGACATTGTGTATTATTGTGTTTTGTTGTTTAAATACTCAAGGATAACACGTGTGTAAACAGCTAGTAGTTTAACCGCTAAACAGTCTGATGCAGATCCAGCTTCTTGGGGCAGCGTTTGTTTTGATGATGAAGTAACCAGGGCTGAAGACTCCAAATCGGGTGCACAGAATTTAATTTTTGACCAAGGTGGTGCTATTAAAGACTTAAATAACACTTCTGACAGGGGGTTACTGGTTGGGGTGGATACAGGGTTTAAGACTGAGAAAGAATAACAAAAGAACTAAATGAGATAAATGGTAGACAGCAAAAGGTGATCAACAACCTGGAAAACTTGACCAAACACATTCACAAAATCGTTAGATTGTCTAGACTAGTCTGGTACAGTGTGTCTAGCATTTTAGGCAAACTTTCATAGCTCTTAAACAAAAAAAGAAGAAAGAAAAAAAGAAAAGAAAACAAAAAGAAAACTGAGTCGTAGTTAACCTTCACAGAACATTTATGTATTCTGTGACATAGAAGTGTACCTTTTATTATTTTCACATATTGTATCCACCAGGCACATCTCTCAATCCTACTGATTAAAACACTGTTGTAAACATTTAGAGTATCAGTGTAGCAATATCGCAACCAAGCAAATGCGTGCGATTTGATAGCACTACTAGCAATGATATCAATGCTTTTAGCAAAATTACATTCAGAGGATGACCCGCAAGACTCAGATAATACGTCTGATGATAGTATTTCTGATGACAATATCAGTAATTACAATAATTCTATAGGTTTAATTAATTCAACGTTACATTCAGAGGATGACCTGCAAGACTTGGATAGGCTAAAAACGACGATGATGATGGAGATACCATGGATAGTCCAATACAAACAGGGGGGTGGTGTGCCTGACACGCCATCTGACAATACTTTAGACAGTACAGATATAGAACAGCTCGTAAGATACAGAGGAGTTGTTGGTGATTACAGGATAGTGGCACGACCTAAGTTCAACAGTCTTATGTTATACAGATCGCTTAATTTCAGAAACATATCAGCCTATATGGAGTCATACGTGATTAGCATGCATAACATTCTGAGTGACATAGTCGAACATTAGTGAGGGATAATGGTGTTTTTAGCATCTCTTAAAGACGGTCCAGTCTCTCTTCTGATGTAAATGCTATACTAACCGCCTGAAACAATTACTCTCCGGAACATTTCACTAGCGCAATTCAAAAAGTCTTGCAGAGCAATTAGCTGATCATGACTGACGACACTCTAGAGCTTACAGTTTCTATAACACCGAGTCGGAATGGTGGTGGATGTAGAAAATTGTCTAACATGTCACATAATCAAGTCATCAGTAAGAACAAACTATGTTTCGCAATCTGTCTAGCGCATTGCCTTAACCCACAGAATGGTTTTAGCATGTTACAGAAGCACGCTACTGACATACAGACCAAAGCCGGTATCGGCGTACAACATGAGATAGGATTTAAGGATGTTTCAAAGTTTGAGCACTTATTAGATGTTAAAATTGTAGTCTTCTACAGATCAGACGCTGGTATGTTGCAGAAATATCAGACAGGAAAACCCCCACAAACTAGAACAGCATTCTTATACATTCACGACAGCCATTACTATGGTATAGTGAATCTCAAAGCTTTCTTTGGTGTGCCGCTACGCGGGGTATACCAATCACAGAGATCATGCCTGTAAATATAGGTGTGATGTGTGTAATCACTTGTTGTAAGAGACCGGGGAAAACTAGATTTTGCGATGATTATGGGTGATATTGCAAATCAGACTTGTGTTTTGAAAAACACAAACCACCTGTTACCACGACAGCAAGGGCCCAGAGGACTTTGGACCCAAAGCCCATCGTACAGCGCCAGTCGCCATATCAGAATTAGAATCGCGTTTATTGGCCGAGTATTTGAGCGAACACATACAAGGAATTTGATTCCAGTCAACGGTGTCTCTCAAGCACATGTAAAAATATATGTGTACATGTGCCTACACCACACCCATATGTCTCTTACAGAGCATGCTTGCTGCTCCAATAGGCCAGTCGACACGATTTTGATTCTGATTCTGATTCTGAGTCTGATGAAATTACATCAATTGACGCTGTCAGCCGTCCAAGTGTTCATGCCTGCGCATGCACTAATCTCAAAGCAGGTGATACGGCAACTTTTTTAACAAATAAGGAGGCCGTAACAATACAGATTTTGTACTGTATAGCGTCGCTTCATATTAAACAAAATTCATCCTTTGTACGCGTAAATCTGATTTTAATGTTGACACCATTCAACATGAACTTTTCTTGAAAAAAATACATCACTGTGGATTGGAGCCAATAATTCTATCACGCTGCTGGCGTCTGACAATGCGGCCAGTTTCTGTAGTCCTTGATTATCGCCAGTTGGGTTTGTGGCGTCCATATGCCCGGCAGTGTCCTTGTAAAACAATCCTGCTGAGAACACCGATTCCCCCAGTGAAACACCATCTTGGGAGAAAATGGTTGCACTGGGTTAGTTTATCAAACCCACGGGGGCTCCAGCGGGTATATTTGTACCGTCGGGTCTTGTAATTTTGAGTTGTGTAAACAGAAGTATGTTGTTTAAATCTATATTATCTTCGCCATTGCCGGGAATGAAGAACTCCAAAGGCGCTGAATCAGAGCGTGCCGAAATAGGCGGTACTTCTACATATGTGTTTTTGTCTATAGCGGTTTGTGTCATGGGGACTGTAAAAAGGTCCAACTCTGATTTGACACACTCTTCAGACATTCCGTGAATTAACACCATGATTAGAAAATGGTTTAACAATTTCTTTTTGCTAGAGGTCCTTTGCGGTGTTTACTCCATGATTTCCTTTTTGACACTCGATGTTTATTACTATTTACACCGTTTTTCAGACAGCGTGTGCGTCTCATGCCAGGGGGCCTTTCCGCCGATCTACGTTGCATCACCAACATTCCAGAGCCGTCCTGACCATTTTCATTGTGACGGGTGTGCATAACATTACCCACTACATCGCAAACAATGTTTTTAGCGGCAGTCTTTAGATGGGGTTTTGCAATACTGAAACCTTTTATCAATAGCGGTATTGCCATTCTGAAAAGGCCCCTGATTCAGGCCCCATACATTGTGTGACTGCCTACATACCCAGGAAGTAGTCAGCTAGCTTGATTTTGATAATGTGCCACATAACGATGCGGGTCTGCATATGGATTAATCTGTTTCATTGTTTTAAAAAGGCCTTTTTTTATCGCTGGTCTGAAATAGAGTTTTGCGACTTAAACGGTATGCGACTTAAACGGTAATAGTGAGCACATCTTTGTTTTTCCCTGTTATATGTACACACCGTAGCAGAGGCACAAAATAGTCTCCCACAAATTGATAGTCTATAATGTTGCTATATCCAACTAGGGAATACAGGTCGATGAGGTGATGGACAAACATTTTACCAGGCGTCTTCGGTACCACGGTCGGGTCAAATGCGACACCATCAATAAAGCCTAAAATGGTTTTCCATGGAAAGTTAGAATTGTGTTGTCTAGAGATTCTACATAAATTTTGTTTGCGACTCTGTCATATCCAACTCTTACAACAACATCATGACCGGCATTCGCACCATATTGTTTGATGTCTGTCATGATAGAGCGCATAAAAATAATGATGTGGGGCGTTGGGATTTAACAGAATGTATCTATTTATTTTAACAATAAATGAATACAAACATATAATAAGAAGTAGATGTGTAAACAAAATACAAACTATATTATAAAATAATAAAATAAAATAAAAAGGTACAATGTGTCTAGATTAAATACATCAAATTTTCTAACACAACATTTTACATGTCAGCAAACGTTTTTTGTTTTTTTTTTCCCATACAAACATTCTCATTGCTTCACAAATAACACCGGCACACTTTTGGTCAACAAGGGTTTCCTCAATATCCCTCAGTATTTCTCGGATGTTAGACTCTTCTTCTTCAAGTTGGTAAACAAAAGCTTCCACAATGCCAGGAATCTTTTGAGGGTGGTGTTGAAAACCATACGTTTGCAATGACCTGCTGAGGCCCCTCTTGGAAAAGTCTTTGTTTTAAGTCCTCAAAGTAAATTCAGTAAAAACACGTCCAGCTCATAGAGGTATGAATGCTGCCGCTGGCTGGGGTGGTCCACTTCATAGCCATAACAGGTTTCTTTGAGATGTTCATCAATGATTTGTTGCAGTATGACCAAAACACATGCCTTTATAACTTTTAAAACAGACGGTGGCAAACAACCATCCACACTCTCACCAACAAGATTAGAAGGTCCGTCACAGCTTTGCGGAATCATAGGAGTTTCAATAGGCTCAGTCCCTTCCACGCGCGACAAGTTCACACCCCTCAGTTTCTCACACACTTTGGCCAACACAACTTCATCCACTAGTAGCATGGTTGGTACGTGGGTCATGATGACTCTGAAACGGTGATGTCTAGCTTTTCAAGCAGGTCTTGAGGGTTACCCCGACATGTCACAATGACTCTGAAATGGTAGTGTCTAGCTTTTTGAGCATGTGGGGAAGGATGTCCTGAGACTCGACTCCACCCACACTCGAAGGGGGTGTCTGAAAAAGTTGGACGTTTATGTCGCAGTACTCGTCCAAAAGCTGACACCAATTAAACAGTCTGTCTATCTTCTTGAAAACTAGGCATGAATAGGTAACATTTGTGTATTTTAAGACTTTCGCCTGATCAATAGATGGAGCAATTCGAAGGACTTGAAGCTCCGACCCGCCACTACATATGCCAATGGTGCCAATTTGAATACCCCAAACAGCTGGAAAATAGATAGTAACACTTTTCTGGTATGACACTATCACACATTACTTGGTAGTCACCATGCAACTCACTACGTAAAAGTTTTTTCCAAATCCTAAATTCAAAATTTCCAATCTTCGGCACAGAACGATTTGTGACACATATCATTTGTGAATCCCTCACAAGCACGGTGGGTTGTGCACAATTTCACACAACACTCCTTTTTGTCGAAAGTATATCCGCATACATTTCCTCTGCTGGAGGTCCATTGAATATCCTTAACATCTGTCAAATCTTTAAGAAAACCCCGCTTACTGACAGGTTTTGGTCTTATTGGTGCACAGGTTATTTTAGGATTAACATAACTGATCATTGTTGGCGTGAAAAGTCTTCTCCTACATTTCGCAACCCTCCTTGCATCTTCCGCTGACATGGACCATGAGACCTCCGTTGGCATACACCCCAAGTGATCCATTGCTGCAGACATGTTATCGTCTCAAACACTGTTCGATGGATATCCACGCGCGGATCATAGAACACACCCCCCTTAAATGTTTCAAAACAACACATCTTTGAAAAAATATCACCCCACCAAATAGCTGCAGGGCTACAGTGTACCTACAATAAATGAAAGATGTAGGTACAGCCGCAGTAAATGAGTGGAAGTCGACCCCATGGACGCGACCGGTCATAAAACAATTGAAACAAAATAACATAAAACAAAGCCTTTTTGATTATCAGGTTGCCATAAAGTTTGACAACAAAGGACCATAAATACCAAGGATCAAAAGTACACCATCTAGGGAGGGGTGAGGCCATAAATACCAATGAGTCACCATACCAACTGCCATAAATCTTCTGTCTAGGGAGCCATAAATCATCAAGGTCATAAATGATTTTTCCCAGAAAGTTTAGGATATCTACTACTTATCTGTGCCGAAAGCACAACAAATGGTAAATTGTCGTGTAGCAAAACAAATTTTAATATTAAAGTTCCCCTGGTTTGTGCTGACGCTAGAGGTGTCAGACATTATGCTGAGCTTTGTTTGGTGTTCCTTTGTAATAATAATTATAACATGTTTAAAAAACTGTAATACTGGGGTTTTAAAAATGACGTCAGACGCAAATAAATATAAAAAACAAAAATGCCCATATTTCTTTGATTTTAGGTTTTAGAAATAAATGGAAAAACACAAGATCTTTGAACCCAGGAGAACTTTCACGATAGTCTCTGCCCACAAGTAGGGAAAACACTCTGAGATGGGGGAGTTCTGAGGGTAAACACCAGTTCTAGACTGTTTTACACCATTTATATTTACTGAAATCAGTTTACTGATATACTCTGAGTTCGAAGGGTTAAAAAGTGTTATATACGCTATATATGTTGTGTTATATATATGTATAAACTTTGTATATTTCTGTCTTGCTTGTGGTGAATTTCATTCATTCATTTTCGCTTATGATAACCTGTCCTGGGGTGCTCACAGGGTGAAAGGTGGAGGACCATCCTTGACCGACCGCCAGGGTTCCTTTAAGTGTTTCAGAATCAACTTTATCAATGACTAATCACTTTTTAAACTACACAGACCTTTTTTTGCCTTATTTTTGTGTTACTTTTACTATACTTTTACTTTTAATACCTTGGCTGTTACTAAAAGTGTTAAAAAATGACATATGTTTTAAGAGTCCACCACAACTCCCAACTATGACACCCCTGTCAGATGTTTCAGGTCACACCCACCTTTGGAGGAGTCGTCCTCGATTGGTTGTTTAAACGCTGTGATGTCACTGAACGTGCAGAGGAAGAGCACCACTTTCTCCTGCTCGTTCCGAATGGGAGCAATTTTCACGAAGAACCACACTGGCGTCCCTGATTAAAAGAAAAAAAGCACACACACACACACACACACACAGATATAGCAGTTGCATACTGACTACACCTTAACCTACACCTACCATTAACCTCCAAAGCTCACTCATTTCTCAAATAAAAAGCATTTTTAAGCTAAAAAGCACTTTGGAAGCTGTCACACACCTCAACGTGCCAGAATTCCCAAACATTCCTATCACTCGGAACATTCAGTCCACAGGAAGAGAGCGAAGCAAAGTCTCACACACACACTAACACACACAACTAGCACATCTTTGCCTGCAAGTCATGATGTCCATGTTGTCACTGGCCAACGGTTTATCTGTTATTTCTCTACAAATATAAACAAATTGCTTGGACTTATGCATATTCATGCACATGCATTTGCATAATAAAGCGTCGGGCTGTGACTGCTGTGTTCCTGCTCCTAATTCTTGCAGGACAGATGTGTGTGTGTGTGTGTGTGTGCATTTACGCAGCTTTGGCACTCACTGTTCTTTTTGTACATCAGGATCTCAAATGAGTTCATCTCGTAGTTCTCGAAGGTCAGCCGAACTTTCTCCGTCGTGTCTTTGTCCGTGAGCTCCCCATACATGAAGCTGAAAAAAACAGCGGGTGTTCAATGCCAATGCAAATCAGACCACAGACACAATGAACACAATCAGCACACCCGCACAAAAATTCTGTTATTAAATATCAATAGTGCAATCAGCACAGAACAAAATGTAAAAAACAAAGCTGTAGAAATGTTCTGATTCGTTATTATAGTTATTATTCAAAGGGCAGGAGACTAAGACACTAAATGGCAAAACCGTCCTGCACAGGCGAGCTAAGCTGTGGAGGTGAACGCAGCTCTGCAGCTTGAGGTGTAACAATTAAACAGAACAAATGAAAGAAAGTTTGACTGGAGATTTTCAAAGCCTGGCAGTAGAAGACATGCCTCTCTCTCTCTCTCTGAAACACTGGCATGTGTTGTGTTGGTTAAACAGCACAGTGAAAAACAGAACACACTGAATTTCCTTCCAGGGCGTCTCGGTTTGATTCCTAGTCAGGACGGCTGAGGGTCCTGTGCGGAGTTTGCATGTTCTCCCCGTGTTTGCTTGGGTTTCTACTGGGTTTTCTGGTTTCCTCCCACAGTCCAAAGTCAAGCAAAAGAAATGGAGATGCTGAAATGCCCCTAGCTGTGAGTGTGTGTCTGTGTGTGTGTGTGTTTGTGTGTCTGCCTTGTGATGGACTGGAAATCTGTCCAGGGTGTTTCTCAGCCTTTCGCCATGAGCTGGATAGGATCCAGCACCCCAGACTCTGGTTAAGAATAAGGAAGAATGGAAGGAAGGAAGGATGGAAGAATAGATGGATGGATGGATGGATTGATTTCCTTTTTTCAAACGTACACTGTTTTCAGTCGGACAGTTTGAGAATGCCTACAACTCTATCCAATGAAAAATAAAAAAATGCCTGATAGCAAGAAAGGAAGGAAAGGGGAGAGGGGGGGAGGGAGGAAGAAAGGAAGTAAGGAAGGAAAGAAGGTTGGGAGGGAGGGGAGGGAGAAAAGGAGCAAGGAAAGAATGAATTAACTAATTAATTAATTAATGGATGGATGGAAAGGTGGATGAATGGATGGATGGATGGATGGGTGGGTAGGTGTTTGGATGGATGGATGGATGGATGGGTGGATGGATGAGTGGATGAATGAACAAATGACTGATTAAGTGAATTAATTAATGAACAAACAAATGTATGGATCCTTTCATTCAAAGTGTCACTTTTTTTCAGTAGGACAGTTTGAGAATGGCTGCCATTCCATCCAAATAAGTAAAAAAAAAAAACATTTTAACACCTAAAAAGTGTTGTCGGTGTGGGCTGGGCTGAGAAAACGGAACCTGTCACGTTTTATGAATGTCAACTTTTTCTGTGTTGAGCATTTATGTACAGATTCCCCTCACATGCCTCTTACAACACATACAGACACACAGCCTGGCAGGGAGGTGTAGCTGAACTGAGGAAGAGACTGCTTTCATTGAAATGTTTTCTTTTCAGACCTTATATAGAGAGAGACATTAAGAAAAGGCTGCAGCTTTGGTACATAGGAACAGCTTCACATGCCAGAGATCTCTGGCGGTTCAGATGGAATAATAATCATTGGAATAAAATATATTACTATTAGAAATATTGGCACATTCGCCTCACAGGTGTAATGATGTGAGGGTCGAGGCAAGTAGGATAAAATCACGGCAACCAAAAGGTTTAATGCCAAAGAACAAATAACAGCCAGGGGACGGGGCTAAAGGTGGTTCTAAGACCAAAACAGACTCATGGAAATACAGATAAATGGCAAAGGTAAACAAAGGCACATGGAGAACATAAACAACAACATAGACAAGAAAACAAGGAGAAGAAAGAACATTACAAAAAGCCAAAAAATAGGGAAAGGACAGGGAGGACATTACAACAGGGTCCTGGGCAGCCAAGGGTCCTTTCTGTGTGGAGTTTGTATGTTTACCCTTGTCTAAGTGGGTTTCTGCCAGGATCTCTGGTTTCCTTCCATAGTCCAAAAACATTTACATCAGGTGGATTGGGAATACTAAATTGCCCCTAGATATGTGTGTGTGTGTGTGTGTGTGTGTGTGTGTGTGTGTGTGTGTGTGTGCGTGTGTCTGGATCTGTTTGTGAATGTGTGTGTGTCTGTGTCTGTGTCCTCCCTCTGCTGGACTGATGACCTGCACGTTTCAGAATCAGACACTATACTATACATACAAAATGTTGTGATTAGTAACAAGTTGATATAAATACTATATATAAATGACTAAAGTTACTGCTCAGGTAGTTTACTAGCAAACACAAATAGTGATTTCGAGTTGCACAGTCTGTTATTGCACGTAATAATGACATAAGTAGTGAGACTGCACATGATACTATTACACACGATAATAAAGATATAACACGTAATGATTTAATGCACAATATGAAAGCGGACATCTGGGGCAGCAGTAGGTTTTTGCACAGATTATTGTGTGGGTGTGTGACAGAGGGAGGAGTTATAGAGTCTGATGGATGAGTGTGTGATAGGGAGAAGTTATAGAGTCTGATGGGTGGGTGGGTGACAGGGTGAGGAGTTATAGAGACTGATGAGTGACTGTGACAGTGGGAGGAGTTATAGAGCCTGATGGGTAGGTGTGTGACGGGGGAGGAGTTATAGGGTCTGATGGGAGGGTGTGACAGGAGGAGGTTTCATAGAATCTGATGGGAGGATGTTTGAAAGGGGGAGGAGTTCTAAACTCTGATAGGTCAGTGTGCTCATATGAACATCTGGCCCTGTGTGTCTCAGAGCTGCAATTTCAAAGCTTACTGTACATCCTGCAAGCCTGAATCAGTTCTCTACCCGACACCACAGTCTTTTCAATGCAGCCTGGCTGACAAGTTTTTGAAAGCTCTCTATTTACCCATTAGGCTGCATCAGTGCACACAGACTGAATGTAAAGGGTTTGCGATCAGATTATGCCATCTGCAGCAAATAACGCATTAGAAAGTGGAGTTTTTATATGATACACAGAGAGAAAAGGTGGAAACAGAGATGCGGAGAGAGGGAGAGAGGGAGAGGTGGGGAAATAGAGATGGGGGAATGTGCTGTTCCAGAGATTCTAAAAATAAAGTTTCTCTTTGAACAGTGCAGTAGCTGTGACTGTAATGAGCTTGTCTTATGTGTTAGGCAAGAGGTGAACCTGACACATATCAGCCTTTCTGTCTCTCTCTCTCTCTCTCTCTCTCTCTCTTTCTCTCTCTCTCTCACACACACACACACACACACACACACACAGATGGTTAGACCTAGACATGTGATAATGGAAACACAAATTAACAGAAATGGTTTAAATCAGGGAATATTTGTCACTTTTAAGAGAAAATCGACATATTGAATCTAAAATAATGTGTGTGATTTGTGAAGCTCTGAAGAAATTGAGGATGGGATGGGGGGGGTCTGATGGAGTGGTGAGGACCAAAGAGGGCTGTCTCCAGAGTGTCAGTTTTTAACTTTAAGAGCTAAATCATTTTTAGCATAAAGGAAATGGAATCATCAAGTGGGGTTTTGCCACTTTGTTACCTTTACCTTTTTTACCTCTGATACCTTTACTTTTTTTACCTCTGCACTCCTGGTAAAAAAAAAACCTAACTGTGCAACAAACTAGATTCACCTGGTTTCACCTTCATATCAATAGCAAATTTACAGTTTCCAACAAGACATTTCTTTAGGTTTGAACTGGAGCTACAGGGCGAATGTAGCTAATATGTACTGAACCGTCTTGTGTCTCTGGGGTGTGTATCTGAGTCAAGTCTCATATCTCAGGAGTGTGTGTCCAAGTCAAGTATAGATTCTTATTAGCTCAAAGCTGAGTCAAGTCTACAGTCTTAAGCCTTTTTGGTGTCTTTCCGAGTGAAGTCTACAGACTTTTGGCGCATGTCCGAGTCATTGTCTAAAATTGTTATCGAATTGAATCAAGCCTCAACCTGCTATATTACATGCGTAGTATGGCTGTGGTTGCATATTATATTCTATTGTACAGAGTGTAATACATTATGTATATATATATATATATATATATATATATATATGTATATATATATATATACACAATGTATTTATATATATCTAGCTATCATAATATTCAAAAGAAGCCAGTCAAAGACAAATCCGAGTTAAGTTGTGCGTCAGTCAACCTGCAATTCAAATGTGACTCAAGCCACTTCGACTTGAGTCCCAGTCTCTGAGCTCCGGTGCAGCACTACATCTTGCTTTGGCTGACTATATTCAAGATAAGGGAAATTTATACAAATTATACAAATATTTTTTGACTGAATTACTGCATTAAAATGAATGAAGTAGGACTGGTATACTTTCCATCTTTTCGGATCTTTTCACCAGTCTCTCCTGTCTCACCGTTTATCCCCACGAGTTGAAATATCACGTCTGAATGGGTCAGGCATCTGCAGGTTAACCTCAGAAATTCTTCTCACTGGAGAATCACCATTTCATTTGGACAGCAAGCAACAACACTCAGCTCAGATTTGTCATGTCCATTTTGTTTTGATTGGATCAGATTTATACGGTTGGTCAGGCTAAGATATGAGCAAAAATCCATTTTGACTGGCCGTCTGGATGCAGCCAATCAGACTGGAGGAACTGGGTCAACTGTTTTGTCAACCATTCTGGATTTGTAATAGTGTATGTCGACATGGATTTGTAATGTTTTCATGAGTTTTCCTATGATGTATTTTCAATCACTATCATGTCATCATCACTAAAGTGCTGAGAATGTTTCACCAGCCAAAAATATCTGGCCAACACTGGTGTCTGCCCAGTGATGAGTGGGGTAGAGCTGGCAAATTGTGTATGGCAACAGATGGACTAACATCTCTAATTAGTGTGACTGCTTCTCGTCAGAGCCTGTTTGGAATTTTGGCATGGTTCCAATGCTAAAACTTCCATTAATATTCAGTGTGTTGCATGTGTATGCAGCTTTTTGATTGGTTGATCGATTACATATTTGATTGTTGTGGTTGAGTTGCCTCCATAATGTATTGCGAGAGAGCAGAGGGGTGAGTTGCCTTAAAAGTGTGTACGGGAGAGAGTCTCGGAGGGAGCATTGTGACGTCACTGCTATGGCAGCACTGCTAACACAGAGCAACAAATCAGTCCTGCAGAGCTAAAGACACAGCAGGCTCCTAAACAGCCTTTAGGCCTCGTCCACACGGACGTCTGAATCAGGCGTTTTTCGGGCGTTTGTGGCGCCAGGTGAGCACGGACTGAGCGCCAACTGTTTTTCTGCTCATTGGAGCAAATTGAAGCGTCCACACGGGTGTTCAGCCCCGGCGTTCAGGCGGCTGCGCGTTCATGTGGCGTCAAAAAAATGATGCATGCAGCGTCTTCTTGCCGTCAATTTCTGCCAAAATCCTCTCCTGCTTACGGCGCCGTATTACATTTTTAAAACAATGATGTCGATTGTAAGTTTTAACAAAGAATAAAACTTTGTTTTCAATGTCGAACTACAATCTTTTCAATGTAGAACTAATATGTAAACAATCTGGAGAGAATAATTACTGCCCCCACAGGTGAATACACGAAACTACACATTGGGCTGCAGGCTGGCATTAAACAGCATCGGTTTAGAGCTGTAATACTCGGATCCTTTTCAGGATTCTGCTCCCTCTGAGTCACTCACTAAACTGATCCGGGTGTGTGAGTCACTTGAGTCACCTGAGTCAGTATTGGAAGTTAACCGGTGGATTCACTGACTCGGCCTATGTGCTTCAAGAGCGCTACCCGCTCTCTGAGTGATTCCAATTCGGTTGCAGTTAACCGCCGGATTCACTCATGACTCGGCCAAGGAGCGCTACCCGCTCTCTGAGCAATTCTAATTCGGTTGAAGTTAACCACCGGATTCACTCATGACTGCCTGCAGGGCTATTTTCGGCTCTGACTGACACAAGGAGTCCACTAGGAGGATTAAACTTTGCAGGAAGTTTGTAGGATTGTAGGTTTGTAGGATATTCCTCATTTTAAGTGTGGTTGTGCAAAGAACCTGTAAGTTATGCAACTTTTATGGTAGTGATGTTTTAATGATTATATATTTATGTGACGGAGTTTACAATTTAGACATGGTGTAGTTAGGACTCGGTTCAATGGAGACCTCAGATTCATGACTCATGAGTTATTTAATGGATCTGGGTGATTCACCCAGGTGAGTCATGAATCACACAGTTCTATGTCAGATGAGCACCAGTGTAAGGCCTCACTGAAGTCAATCAAGCGCAAAAACAAAACGCTACAAAAACCCCTATGCCGTTCAGAGCTCGTTCATTTATCCAAGATTCAAACGCCCATGTGGACAAGGCCTTAAGACTAAAGCTCAGATCAGTTATTAAAAAGAAAGACGTGTGTCACTGTTTTTTGAATAGTAAGGGTGGCAGTGAGGGTGGCAGTGTGAAAGGTTAAGTGAGCCAGCAGTTTTTGTGCTGAACAAAGTATTTTCTCTGGTTCTCTGACTTGTTTGTATCTGCAGCCATGATCAGAGCAGGGTCATGGGCACCCAAGGTTCGCTAATGCAAAATGAGGGAGCAAAGGCCATCCAAGCTGGTCCCACTGTAGCACAAACTGCTGAAGAGGTGTATTCTGGGCAATGTTCTGCTGGGAAACCCTGGGTCCTGGCATTCAAGTGGGTGTTACTTTAACACAGACGACCTACCTAAACATGGTTGCAAACCAATGTCATGTCTTCACAGGGTTCCCTAGTAGCAGTGAACTCTTTCAGCAGGATGATGAGCCCTGCCACACTGCAAACATGTTCAGGAACAGTTTGACAGACATGAAAAAGAGTTCAAGGTGTTATCTTGGCCTCCAAATTCCCTAGATCTCAATCTAATCAAGGGACAAACTAATCCTATCTTACAGGACACAGAGGATCTGCTGCTAACATCTTGATGCCGGATACCACAGCACACCCTCAGAGGTCTTGTGGAGTCCATGCCTCGATGCGTCAAAGCTGCGGACCTACACAAATATTAGGCTTATATTTTAAGAAATGGCTGTGTAGTCTGTAGGATATTTCTAATAAAGTGGACACTGACTGTACATTAACAAAAGATGGATAATCTAACTGTTACCTGCAGGTGCTGCTCTTCTGCATGACCTCGGCACGGTGATATCCAGAGAGTTTGCAGAAGCCATCGTTACTGTAGACGATGGGCCAGTCCACAATCTGAGCGTTCCCCAGTACAAAGTTGGTGTCTGTGTGAATAAAGAGAGAGGGAAGGGGGAAGAGGGAGGGACAAAGAATGACCAGGTACATGGTCAGTAGCTATGGGAATACTATGAAGAGAAAGAGGAGGGTGTGCTGTTATGGTGGTTGAAGCTATGGGACAAAGTCATATGGACTAAAACCCTCTTTGTGATCGGACCAAACCTGGTTGTATAAAATATGGCCTGCAATTTTTGGGCCTGATACCAAAACCAATTTTAAGGCGAAAACTCAGTATATTTCATCTTTTTATTTTATACTAATAGGGCTTTACAGACAGGTTTGATTCTCAGTTTTCAAGTCTCTTAGGGTCCAAATACACCAAACCAAAGAGGAGTAACTAGTACCAACTAAGACCAACTGTTAATCACCATCCGTCAGTTCACGAGGCCTCTCGTCTGCTGTCAGCTCTTGAACACAGAGCAAAAGCAACTGAAGGCTAAAGTGGACACACTTAATGTGCCTGCATGAAACAAATCAACATTCTTCAGCAGAATTTAGGTGGCAGCATGCAAAGTAAATATATAAATTTACTTGAATGTCTGACAAGCTCCCAACGTCCATGCTTAAGCCAAATCTAGTCTATCAAAGTGAAAGTAAACCTAAGACATTGTTAAACTTGGTGGTTAACATTATCTAACTCTGCACTATCATTGGGAGGAGACACATTAACCCGACCTCCACTATAACAATTCCATTGTTGTAGTCGCCATTTGTCAGTAAGTACTAGTGATGGGGACGAGACCGCCTATGCCGAGACCGAGTCTTACAGGAATCGAGACCGAGTCGAGACCAAGACCATAAAAACAAGTCAGTTTTCATGACCATGATTTAAACCCCAGTTAATAATGAACAGTTAGGCCTAAAGACTAAGCTAGACTAAGAATTGTTTACAGGGGCAGTCCTGCACACTCTTAAGGGAGGGAGGTCTACTTAACCTCTTCATGTGACTTTTTCATGTGACTCTAACCCTAACCCTAACCCTAACCTCTACAAACATTTTAAACACTGAAAGGCACACAGGATCGCAATTGTAGTTAGA